>JAVDPK010002260.1:440628-452379 GCA_034780415.1 Cichlasoma orientale | reverse complement strand
TTTAGACTAGTCGACTAGTCTAATTTTTTTCCCTTGTATAGTCGACTATTAAATTAGTCGCCAGGAACATCCCTAGTAGTGAGACCTGCTTTGGAGATGCTGGCACTGACAAAAAGACAGAAGGTCGAGCTGAAGATGATGAGCAGGATTAGAAATTAGTCCATTGGAGGGACAGCTCAGGCTGAGACAAAGTTAGAGAGGCAGGGCTGAGGATGTTTGGACATGTGCAGAGGAGGGACGGTGGATATACTGGGCAAAGTACTGCGAGACAGGATGAAAAAAGGAAGACCACAGAGATGATTCATGGATGCAATGAAGGAGGACCTGAAGAGGGCTGGTGTGACAGAGGAGGCTGCTAGGGATAGGGTGAGATGGAGGCTGACAATCCACTGTGGTGACCCCTAAAGGGAGCAGCTGAAAGAAGAATAAAATAATATTACTGTATTATCTGGAGTTTAGTGTATATTTACTGTGTGCGCTGAAGTCATTGGTCATCTGCTTGTTGAAAGAAGCAGTAAAGCTGGAACAGGATAAAGTGCTGTGAGGTCTTTAAAGCTGCTGATTGTTCTGTGGTATTTTAAAATCTTAAAAGTAAAAAATCTGCACATCAGAAGTGCAAAACAAATGATATAAAGGCTGTGAGATAGAAGTAAAGCTGTTTGAATACGTGGCTTCTGTTTTTGAAACATGATTGCACAAATATTTAAAGTGTTGCTAATTCAAGTAACATTTTATTCACTTTATTTAATTTTGTAGCCTAATTAGACAAAAGTCTGATTTGGCTGTTAGTCTGTGTGATTTACTATTGTTCAGGATCTGCCTGCCTGACATGCATGAGGAGCACACCAGTGCAACAATCTATCCATAAAATTTTAAGAATAAAAAGCTCTGAAATAGTATTTGGCAAGTATCAGGATGCTAAATCTGTCCCCTGTGATCAGTGGATTTACTGCAGTGAGGATCAGGTTTTGTGGGTCGCTGATCCAAAAGAGGCAGAATTAGATTTAGATTTTTGCAATAAATTATCAGCTCAGTGTTTTGGCTGCCCAGTTGTGTGCATTCCTAACAGGATATTTCATTCTTCTTGTTTTGAGAAGCGTGACGACGTGTGCTAATCTGAACCGGCTCTTTTCTTTGTCCAGCTCTACAGGCTGGAGCGCTACGACGAGTGCAGGACCGTCTACACTGATCTGATCAGGAACTCCCAGGATGAGTACGAGGAGGAGAGGAAGACCAACCTTGCTGCTGTGGTGGCAGCAATGAGTCAGTGGGAGAAGGCTCCGATGGTTAGCGCCCCGTTATACAGTTCATCGATCAGCTTTTCATTTGAGTCTTATACAGAACCGGGGTCAGGCTTCTGTTTGATTAGAATTAGTTAGAAAGTTTGGTTTTATTTTTCCCCTGCAGGAGGATCTGGGTCTGCCCGAGTCAACGTATGAGCTCTGTTACAATGCTGCCTGCGCTCTGATTGGCCAAGGAAAGCTTACAGAGGCCTTCAATAAACTACAGCAAGCAGAAGGTCAGTCAGTTTATATTCACTCTCTCCTCTCAAGCTGGTGTCATTGTAAAATGGTTTAATGATGTCTGACACAAACTCCTGATTTCTTTTCACAGAGCTCTGCAGAGTGTCGCTGGCAGATGATTCTGTAAGTTTCACTTTGATTTCCAAGAATTTCATCCAAAAGACAGTCCAGAAGTGTGTCAGGAGTATAATGAAATTTCAGTCCACTCATAAAGCACTTTTACATCTTAAAATATTCAACATTTATACACTATTTACATATAGACTGTGTGGGAATAACTCGATCCAGTGGCAACTTTTTACTGTTACTGCTCACTTTCAGGATGTGACAGAGGAGGACATCCAGTCGGAGCTGGCTGTCATCCATTCTCAGATGGCGTACATCACGCAGTTACAGGGTCGCACGGACGAGGCTCTGCAGCTCTACAACCAGGTCATCAAGCTTAAGTGAGTTGAGGAGCCATCGCATCAAATTTGGTCCCAAAACAGATGATGGGATGCATTTAGACAGTTCAGCAGCACCTAGAAGGCAGCCATTCAGTTGTTAAATAGATTTCCAACACGCTCTAATTCTCTGATTTAATTTCAGGCCATCTGACGTGGGGCTGCTCGCTGTGACTGCCAACAATATCATCACCATAAACAAGGTGGGTTTAAACCTCTCTGATGCCAACTTTCACCTAGCAGTGGACGTGAAACTGAGATTTCAGCCGTGGCGCTGGTGTTCACGCTGCATCTGTTCCCTCAGGACCAAAACGTGTTTGACTCAAAGAAGAAGGTGAAGCTGACGAACGCCGAAGGTGTCGAATACAAGCTGGCAAAGAAGCAGCTGCAGGCCATCGACTTCAACAAGGCGCTGCTGGCCATGTACACTAACCAGGTGCGTGTGAGATTCGGAGGAGGAATAAACAGCGATGGCTGATTATTTTCACGCTGATGGTGCTTTGATGTTTGCCCGTCAACAGGCCGACCAGTGCAGGAAGCTGTCGTCCAGTCTTCAGGCTCAGAATCCAGGACATCCGCGGCCGGTCCTCATCCAGGTGGCTCAGCTGTGCAGGGAGAAGCAGCACAGCAGGGCCATCGAGCTGCTCCAGGTATGAATCAGACACAGTCTCCTCCTTTTCTCTGCCTGCAGCAAAGCCCAACAGGTAAAATGATGCACCTGCAGCGGAGGAGGTAAAATAAATAATATCACAGTCCTGCAATAAAAAATGTTAAAGTAGGAAAATGTGCTTAAAGTGTTTGCAGTTTATTTTGTACAGGACTTCATCTGCTAACCACTGGTTGGTAAAAATACTGATGAATGTGACACTTCCACAAAGCCAGTTGTGTTAATCCAGCAGTTCAGACCTCAAAATTAACAATAAAAAATATAATTTATTGAAATAATTAGAAGGAAAATCCTCCCCTACGCTAAAAAGATGCTCAAACATGTCAGAAAATACCTCCGGCTGTTGGTTTTTGGTGAAAAGGGTAGTACTGTGTCACTCAGTAATCAGTTTGAGGTTTCAGTGCTGGCTGATCTTTCTTTCTTTTATTCTGCAGCAATTCTCCGATCAGAATCCAGAGAGTGCGTCCGGCATCAAACTGACAATGGCACAACTCTATTTAGTACAAGGTACCGCATTCACACCGACCCACTCTGACCCACTCCGACGACATGATGCCGTTTGGAGTTTCCAGCTTCCTGCAACAAACACACACATTATAGTGTTCAAGTTTTTGCTGTCACCTCATCATCTGAGTGCTGATACATTAAAACCCTTTAACACCAAGCGTATCATATTTGGTACATGAGTTTGACACATGCTCTTCATCAGCTGTTATAACGATTTGTTCTTCAGGTCATGTGACAAAAGCCTGCGACGTCCTGAGGTCCATTGAAGAGTTCAAGCACAAACCGGGGATGGTAGGCTTAAAACTACAACAATGTTTTAGTTTAATTAAAACACCCTGATGAAGTCTAATTAAGGTTTTTAACCCTCTGATGTTTCCGTAATGCGTGTCGTCCTCAGGTTTCAGCTCTGGTAACGATGTACTCCCACGAAGAAGACATCGACAGCGCCATCGACGTCTTCAAGCAAGCTATCGAGCATTTCCTGTCTGAGCAGGTTTGTGTCGAAACACCTGATTAATCTCGCGTTTTTCTGTGGAAAATAACCTGGTGGTGCGCGTTATGTAAAGAAAACATGATTTAGTCATTTCATTAGGTACGCCAAAGAAAGCAGTATAATGCCGTAAATAATAATAATAATTTCAACTGAAAACTTTGTTTCTGCACAGTTTGTGTTGTAGCGGTCAGACTTACTCTGTCCAGATTTTTATTTTACTCGTGTCGCTTCCATCATCGTCCGAACGTGTTCCCACAGTTCCTTTTTCCCTCCGCAGCCTGGATCTGCGTCACACTTGGCTCTTGTGAGAGAAGCAGCCAACTACAAACTGAAGTACGGACGGAAGAAAGAAGCCATCAGTGACCTGGAGCAGCTGTGGAAGTGAGTTACGTCCCTGCTAACGCTCGGCCACTTCCACTGGGAAGTCTTTTAGGGTTTAAAGAGAGAGAGAGAGAGACGATCTCACAGCTGCTGGTTTTGCTCTTTGATCTAAAAAGTAGCTCAGATATTATCACAGCCTTCATGAAACTCACAGCATTTTTTTTTTTTTGTGATTTATTTTCTTCTCAAAACAGACAAAACACTAAGGATGTCCACACACTGGCACAGCTCATCTCTGCGTATTCTCTAGTGGACACGGATAAAGCCAAATCGTATCCTTTCACCTGATCACAGGTGCACATGCGGAGACTAAAGCAGGTCGTTTGATTGTTTTTAAAGCAACTGGCAGCTGTTTTGATACTTCAATGTTTCTGTTTTTTGTTTGTGAACTGTATCAAGTGTTCTTGGATTTTATCTCTGATCTCTGGGAGAAATTACTGCTTTTAGATAAAATAAAGAAGCCTTCACTCATCTGTAGCTAATTCAAATAAATGCAGCCCAGGGTGTAATCTGGGTGTCAGCGATGGTTGCATCCTTAGCGTTCCTCTACAGGCTCAGCAAACACCTACCGTCTGCGGACACCATGTCGTTCAACGTGGACGTGGACGAGCTGGAGAATTCCCACGGAGCCACATACGTCAGGAAAAAAGCCGCTAAAGTCGTAGGAGAAAACCTTCCCAAAGAACAAGGGTAACCCGCTGTTCCTCTCAGGAGTTTTTTTTTAAATAAAACCCTCAGAAGACGAGCTGCACACTGACCCAATGTTTCCTTCTGCACCTGCTTCTACAGCCACGGCGAGATCAAAAAGAAGAGGAAGAAAAAGAAAGGTATGCCTGTGCTGTCTGTGCTGTTTATGGAGCACGGGATTTAAAGGGAGTCTTTTCAGGAAGAGTTTGATTGATGTAGACGGGAAAGAAACAGGAAAGTCAGATTATTTCTGTTTTACTCTTGAAGATATTTTATTCATGTAGTTATTGCCTTCCTTTTAGGAAAACTACCCAAGAACTACGACCCCAAAACGACCCCCGACCCCGAGAGGTGGCTGCCCATGAAGGAGCGCTCCTACTACAGAGGCAAGAAGAAGGGAAAGAAGAAGGAGCAAATAGGAAAAGGCACACAGGGAGCAACGGCGGGGGCTTCGGCCGAGCTGTGAGTAAACCCCGCAGTCGCGTCCAGCAGAGGCGTCTGGGTGCAATTTCCTGTAATTATGAACCCACTTATCAGCAGCGCTAATGGAGGGAAAGCAACTCAGATTGTTCTTTCGTTTTCATGCCAGTTAGGCCTGAGATCAGATCAGAGCTGCAGCTGCTTTGCAGGAGGAAGGACTCATCTGTTGTTGTTGTGGGCAGAATTATTCTGGCTCTCCTAAAGGGGAAATCCATCTGCCGGGGTCATCTGAACCGCTGCAGCACCAGAACGGAACCGGGAGGGGGGGCAGAGGGAGTTCAAACAAACTCAGTTTTTTTCTTCAGTTATAAAACTTATAAAGTTTGTCTACAGCACGGACTTTACTCCCAGCTGTGATTTGAACACTCGTATTGCCACCCACAATCCCCTCACTCTTATTTTGAAATTTCAATTGCAAAATAGTTGTAAGAATGGGGGGGCAGACCCCGGGTTAAACAAACTAAGCGCTGTAGGTTTGGAAACACCCACAGAACACGTTACAACTTGTTTGAGGCGAATGTTTTGACCCTAACAGCACCGCCGCTCTCTCCGTCTTCAGGGACGCCAGTAAAACCGCCAGCAGCCCCCCTACCTCACCGAGACCAGGATCCGCATCTGGTTCTTCTACGGCCCCCGCCAGCGGCGTGGTCCCCCCACGACAGCAGAAACCTTCATCCTCAGGCGCCACCCGCAAGAAAGCACCACAAAAGAAGAAGAAGGGGGGCAAAGGAGGCTGGTAGTCATCGTGAGGAAGAAGGCCGTCGGCGTCTGAGAAATTAGCTTTTTTTTTTTTTTTTTCTTTTTTAAAGTTCAGTTTGATTTTATATTTTTTTCTGTTTTGGTCAATAATGCAAAATCCTCCAAAATCATTAATCTGACATTTTAGAAGGTACAGGAGAGATTTAAAGAGCAGTTCCACTGAAATTTACTTCTTTTTTTTTTTTTGCTCTGCAAAAGCAGCGTGTGTGTTTTCACTGAATACCACAGATACATTGTTTCCATTAAATGTGTCCATTGACTTTTGTTGGCTGCACATTTCTGTGTTTTTATCCAGAAACAAACGTCTGATCAATTAAATATGAATTAAATGTTTGAATCATGTCACTCCCTCATATTTAGATCATTTCATGTGACCTTACATTTTCAGTCATGTATTAGGAGTCTCAGTTCACTGCTGTCTTTATTGCATTTTTAAGCATTTACTCTTAAAAACAGCAAGTTTCTGGGCACAGTGAGGACACCTGTAAACCTGCTTTTGCAGAGTAAACTTTGATTTTAGGGAATGGTGCTTAAACCTGTTGAGTCTCAGTATTAGGATATCAAGCTCCACCTACGGTTTCGTTAGTGTTTCCATTATTTTCAGTTAGCTGCAATGAACTAACATATTTATTTTGAATCTGTGTTGGTCTGAGTTCAAGCTAAAGGATTTTAATTCTGTCAGATGCATGTTTCAGAAAGACTATTTTGGCCAATCCATTTTGTTAAGTCTCAATAAAACTCTGAACAGCGACACTCCTCGTGTGCTTTTTCCTAATAAATGTAACGTTCACTGAGGTGCATGAATGTGGAAGAGATGAGACGCATCTGTTGATGCTTACTGCGCAGTCTGCAGGCCTTTGAAGGAAAGTGGGTGTACTCCTTAATATAATGGAGTACACCCACCTGCCATCACCGTGCCATCACAGTGACATAATGAAGATGAGCATTTAGTCTCAACATAACAGCTGTTTTAATTTTATCTGTCACTCCAAAGTTCCATAATCCACTTCTACAGCCCCTCTTGCAGGCGGTGGGTCCACAGGAGGGCTGGCCCGTGTAAGAGAAGAGCCTGAGATGGTTTGGACCTCTACAGAGGAAGGACAGTAGACACACTGGAGCTGCCAGGTAGGAGGAGAAGAGGAAGCACACAGAGAAGATTCATGGATGTAGTGAGAGAGGATGTGCAGAGGGTTGGTGGGCCAGAGGAGGATGTTGGGAACAGGGTGGGAGGGCCTGCTGCGGCGACCCCTAATTAAACGCAATTATAAAAGGCTTTAAAATGTCCTAAAGTTAGCCCAAGAACCTGTTACAGTAATTTTTATCTTTAAAGCTGTTAATACAGCAAATTTTAAAGAAGGGAAGTTAAACTGTACATTAAATAATCGCAGCGTCGCTCTGTGATGCGCGTGAAGCCCCCTGGTGGTCACAGAGAACAACTGCACGTCATTTATGTGGAGATCTCCACGAATCACGGCTTTGGTTAATTACTTCAGAGGACTCTGGAACTCCTTTATATTCAAAGTTACTGCAGTATGTTTAAAATACTGTAATGCAGCACGTTTGAAAAAAAAAACTGCAATAATAAAACCATAAATACTGACTCTTTATGCACATTACAATTTATAATGGATATTTAATGACATGAAACCTTTGCATAAGGACCAAATCAGAACTAAACAAGAACACTATTTTACTTCTTTAGGGAACAGCAGTGCTTTAGTGACATTTATTAAAAAAATTCAAACGCATTATCAAAAGCTCACTGATTTGCTGAATCAGACATGGCAAAAGCTGTGCGGGTCACTGGTTTATTTTATTTGCTGCAAACAAAGCCCAAGCTTCATATAGTTATGATATATAGTTCCTGCTGCAGAGGCCCAGATGGAGCGTCCGCAGCCTCTTATATTTGTATTTTCTTTGCCGGCCGGGTCACTCCCGCGGTGAGGGGTTTCACCGGCTCCCTGAGGACCGCGTTTTCTGCAGGGAGTGTTTCCACCTGCTGCTGGCTGAAGCCTTCAGGGAGGCTCCCTGTGAGGATGGAGCGTCCGGTTCCCCCGTCCAGGTGTTCGTCAGTGCCCTACAGAGCGCTGAAGTTAGTGAAATTTAGCTGGTTTGTATTTTTACCTTTAAAGCTGTCGAGAAATAATACCGGAAGTTTCTGTCATCAGTTGCGCCCCGCCGTGATTAATGTCCCACATCACATCCTGCCTCTCGTTCGGTAATCTGCCATCAAGGAGCTGCACCTGCTTTGAGCGCGGCTCACCTGAGGAGTACCCTGAGCGATTCTCTGGGTTTGGACACCATGCCTCGCCCGCCGTGTATTTACTCGGATTTCTTCTATGGCCCTCTGACTGAAGATGTGGAGCAACTCCTGGCGCGTTTCCAGCAGATGGACTCAGTCAGGTATGAGGACTTTTCGGCCATCTGGAGGGAGATGGGCTTCTCGGATGTCTTCTTTGGCACCATCAGTACGGCCGAAACGAAGCGGTTCTGCAGGGTGGCGCTGGCCACGGCTGTAAAGTACTTCATGCCTCCATACAGCTACCAGATCCGAGTGGGGGGCTTGTACCTGATGTTTGGCTTCTACCACACACAGCTTGCTGAGCCGCCCGTGATGATCCGGCTCGCTCTGAAGGACTGGACCCACGTCCAGGCCTTCCTCAAGGAATCTGTAGACTCTGGGCATCTTGATGTGATTTATATCTACAAGAAGCTTGCTGCGACCAAAGCCATCCACTACACGGCCATGCCGCATTTTCTGGCCTTCCAAAAGCAGCAGAAGCCGAAGAAGGAGCCTGTGTGCGCGGACTTTCTGAGCAGGACGACCGCCGTGCACAAGCTCATCACTGCAGACACCCTGGAGGAGCTGGCCAACCTCCAGAACCTGTACGAGAACCTGAAGGAGATCACAGAGGAGGTGGGTTCCCAGGTCGCCATGACCCACAAGGACCTCACCTCCCACCTGAGAGACTGCATATCAGAGTTCATCACCTGGCAGAAGAAGACCTTCACCTCACAGCTGAACAAAGGCAAGAAGAATAGAGATGAAGAGGATGAGGAGGAAGATGAGAAGGAATCCTGCAGCAACAGAGCGCGGCTTCTCGCCTCCATCAAGCAGAAGAGCTACGGCAACTTTAATAAGGCGCCTAAATCCAGGAGACATCGACAGGGTGAGACGGCGGACTCGTCCAGTTCGGGGGCCGAGCAGGTCAAACCGGCCCCGCAGAAGAAGAGGCCTCCGTCTCTCCGGGCCCGGACCTGGAAGAACCTCGGGGTGACACAGGAGGACAGGAACCTGCCTCCCTGGCTCCTGAGTGCCCCTGAGCTGGAGGACAGGGTGCTGGTAAGGAGGACCAACCAGGCGGTGCCCTACAGAATGTGAAGGAGGAGAGAAGTTAAAATCCCGCATTTATTCAACTGGAATCATTTAAGAAAATATACATAAATATTCTTTGTTATTGCTTCATCATTTAACTGGCTTCAATGCCTCTGAATTATTTTTCTGTACATTTCTGGAGCCAAAATGATAAAACCAGTTAATGTTTGTTTATTGATAAACTGTTGCAGCTTTAAATCCTTTTGTAATCATTAATGGATCACAGAAAATACCCAGAAGTGTATTTTAACACCACGGAGTGTAAATATAAAGACAGAGTAGTAAGTTTACATCACAGCTTAGCAAAAAAAACCAAAAAAAAAAAACAGATGTCAGCTTTTTGGAAGGAAATTATTTTGTGTATGTTTTGTTTTTCATGCAATTAAAATGTTAAAACTTTAAATTTCTATAGTTTTACTCGTGTGTGTAAGTTCTGCTATCTCCACAGCAAGAATTGTTCATTTTATTAATAAAACTTGTGTAGGTAGTGAAGGCGGATGAGTTTAAATACCTGCGGTCAACTATCCAAAGCAACACGGTGCACTGGAGAGGTGAAGCAGAGAGGGCAGGCAGGGTGGAGATGGGTGATGGCAGGACACCTGCTGTGATGTAGGGTTTGGAGACGGTTGACAGAAAGGTGCAGAGGAGGGAGAGTGGATATACTGGATGGAGCTGGCAGGCAGGAGGAAAAGAGGAAGATCTCAGAAGATTCAAGGATGTAGTGAAAGAGGACATGCAGAGGGCTGGTGTGACAGGAGGATGCAGGGATAGGGTGAGATGAAGACAGATGACCTGCGGTGGCGCCCCCTAACGGTGAAAGAAGTTCCCTGCATTTATCACACTTTGCAAAACCATCTAATGGACTGGATTGGATCCCTTCAAGGTTAATTTAGTCCCTGGTCTGCTTATTTGGCACTCCTGCTTTGAGATTTTCCAACTTTTTGTGACATATTTTTCCAGCGTTTGGAAATTCCTTTGCTGCAGCAGATAGAGATACAGTTAAACACAGCAAACGTAGAAGAAGATGGCTTAAAGAAGCAGAATGGCATGTGCCTCAATAAAATATAATGGAATATGACAAAACATATCTTAAGGTAAAACTAGAATAAAAACTAAAGTATAGATTTAAATGCAAAATATTAAGTAATAGTATATAAAACTCTCAAAAACTGGATAAAAAGTTTGACTAAGCAGCACACATGTTGTATTAAAATTAAAAGTCAATGAGGTCAGAACTGTTAAAATTGAGACATACTGTATAATTTACATGTAAACTTTAATGTAATTCTAGTAGCGCACCCTAGCGGCCAGATTGCACATAAGAACTGTTTATAACATTTTGGGATTATTTGCACCATCTGGCGGCCAATCTCAGAACTGCATCAACACCGCTGAGCGCTTTATCCGGAAATATCGCTCGGAGAAGTTCCTCCGGAGCTTCCTGTCCCTTAATCCACTTGTTGAGCAGAGGAAAAGAGCGAGGAGGCGCTCGCGAACTTCAGTTTCCCCCAAAACTCCTATAATGTCGGCAGCAGACGAGTAAACTGTTGTGCACCATGTTCGGGTTTAGGAGAGTCGGAGTCCTCGGCGCCTCCGTCGCTCTGGCGGGGGGAGTCGCTTATCTTATCTGGAGCTACGCGTCCTCCTCCGTGGAGGAGAAGCGCGAAACACGGCCGGGAGAGGACGGTAAAAGTGGCAGAGAGGAAAGAGAAGGCGAGGAGGAGGAGGAGATACGAGAGGAAGAGACTCCGGTGATTAGCGCTCAGCAGCAGCAGCAGACGCAGCTTATTGAGCCCACACTGCCTGTGGCTGAACCTGTAACTGTTGCCGAAGCGCAGAAAACATCACAGGTAAGTAGCCAGGTGTGCCGGACACACCTACTTACAAATTATCCAGCAGCTGCTCCTCTGCGTTCACCTCCAGCTGCGCTCACAAGTTCACATTAAAGACCAGAATGAGATGCTTTAGCACACGTTTGCACACATTTGACATCTTTCGGCTGCAAACTTCATACTTAATAAATGTGTTCATAGTTCTGCTACTACATGCGTGTTTCAGACCGCGTGGCATTCTGGGAAATGTAGGCTATATTAAATGAATGGCGGTTTTATGGCGGGTTCAGTGGGGCAGGAGCTATTTCTCCTTATGGATTAATCCGCTAATTTAGTATTTGTATATTTTTCCTTTTGGTCATTAAAATACCAGAATAAGTTATCAAATAAGTAAATACAATTAATTAAATGCATTAGTAAAATTAATAAAACTAAACTGACATTCTGAAATATGTAAAACTAATAATGGGATGTGTAACAGATTATTTTAGGTCAGGGGTAGCCAACACGGTGCCCGCGGGCACCGTGTGTGTCGCCCGCAAGACAAAATTGATTTTTAATACTGAACCTGACGCCGGCGACAGAACATACTTCAAAGGTGCC
>JAVDPK010002260.1:408732-434410 GCA_034780415.1 Cichlasoma orientale | reverse complement strand
TTAGACTAGTCGACTAGTCTAATTTTTTTCCCTTGTATAGTCGACTATTAAATTAGTCGCCAGGAACATCCCTAGTTGAAACAGTTAAATATGATGAATAAATCACTGAAATAATTTACATACAGTTTCAGACAAAGCCTCTGACACTCTTGGGAACTTTTTTCCCAAGTTTATTTGTGTTTTGAAGCGAGGTACAAGGTGAAAACGGCAGAATAATTAGCACAGTTACCAGAGTACCAGTTTTTTACAATCCAAGTTGGGCTAGAACGCGCCCGAATACACAAACATGAGCCTATATAAGAAGAGATCAAAGACAAAATGACCACAATGTGATACAGACAGAAGCAATAAATCCGAAAATGAATATAGTACCTCCATGTACACGCCCAAATACCCCCCCACACAAACGACGAGACAAACACAACAAACAAAAAAAAGGGGGGGTGGGGTGCATCCGGTATGTTGGACTCATCAAATTCGCCTCAGAAAAAGAAAATATATATAAAAAAAGGAAAAGAAAGAAGAATCATAATGATCACCAGCACTGTATAATATTTTTCAGTCTGCGATATCAGGGAAGTTGATTTTTCTGAGTGTTTTAATAAATGGGTTCCACAGTCCCAAAGGTTTAGTAGTAGAGCCTCTCAGAGTGAGACGAAGTTTTTCTATTTTAATGAAATACGATGTGTCTCGAAGCCAATGACATATGAGGGAGGAAGAGGAGATTTCCATCTCATCATAATCACTCTCTGTGCCAGAAAAGTCAAAAAAGCTAAGGAGGATTTTTAGAATGATGCAAACTTGATAAAACCAATAACTAAAAATTCAACTTTATGAAAACTACATTATTAAAGATCCACATTTTATTCTCTGTGTTATTGTAGGGTCTTTACCTGCGATACAAAGCGCCTTGAGGTGACTGTTTGTTGTGATTTGGCGCGATACAAATGAATTGAATTGAATATAATCAGGTGTTAAATGACATGCTGTGAGTATTTTTGGAATATGGCAGCTATTAAAGAGGTTAAATGGGGGCTGCGCTGTAAAATGGGAAACCACTGTCACTGAAAATGAATGACTCACGGTTAAACTCTGGCAGTTGTGTCTTTGCTTTTTGATTGGTGGTAACGGTTTAGAGCTGAAACCAAACTTTTTTTTCTTTTACTGAAGAGTGAGACCAGTGTTTGGAAGCCAGAATATGGGCGGGGGGGCTCACTGAGCGATTGCGCGGCCCCCTTTAGGCCCACAGTCCCTGAAATACACTCATATTTAATGCTGGTTTTCGCTGTTTTGTGAACGTTATGCTTTGTGACAGAATCTTGGAGCTGGCGCAGCACAAAACCTCAAAAACAGTCTGGGAAACGAGTCCTCGGTGAGTAGCTGAGTCATGCGAGCGTCTTCCTCCTGATTAAAATCGGATTCTTTCTGCACACAGACTTTTTGTAACACCACAATGGCCGCCATTCATTACACGTCTGTTTTGAAAGCCCTAAACATTTTGAGCATTTAGTTCTCGTCCAGCTGTTACATCATATGAACACTGACATAAAACGGACTCCAGGAATTCAGGAGCCTATGTGGTCAGTGTTTCCTTCTTTTGAGTGCAATTTCTCCAAACTGCATAATTAAAGACAGACGTCTGGCACCCACTGAATGTGTTTAAAAGAGAAACAATGGAGAAATGAACAGAATTTATGCTTGATTGAATGTATCTTTTTTTTTTTTCCTTTGGTAATTGCTCACTTGGAAAATATTTATTCTGCCTGTGCACAAAGATGCTTATCATCACAGCTCCTTTTCATCGATCAGTGAGAAGCTGAGCTGGGGCAACCAGGAGCCCATATGGCCCATCTCCGCTTCAGCGGTCGGAGCCGCTCCGAGCGCAAGAATCCAATACCTATCCAGGCACAAAAGAGACTTCTCAGCAAGGGAGGACCACCGGAGGTAACTGTAGCCCGTCTGCGCCTCCAACATTATTGATGACTCTATCAAAAAGACATGAGAGGGAAGGGCTGTTTGTGTTTGTGTGTGCACAAGCTTTTTATGATGTGCTGCCTCAACATATTTGCGTGGAAATGTTTGCAAAGCTCTTTAGCACAGAGCCAGTTCGGGAAACTGCAAAGTGATGTTCAGGACTGATGCCAGGCGATCGGCTCAGTTAGAGGTCGTTACACGTCCGCGGTTTTTGTGTTGTTTGTCCTGCATCAGCTGTCAGATTCAAAGCACAGTGTAACTCAATCAGAGGCCCACACACAGGAAGTGCAGCTCACAGAGCTGACAATTATAATTGACTGTAAGTGATGATGACACCGATCGCCTGCTGGTTCGGTTCAGAGCATCACGCCATAGAGGATCTGTTCAGGCTGCTCGGTGCATGCGTGCACATCCTTTTTTTCTCTCCACTGATTTGCTGTAAGTTGCATTTGTTTAATGTGTTTCTGTTGTATCTGATAATTAGCCTCCCGCTCATCATCTATTCCCATGAGTGCGCAGTCATTTAGTTAATTTCTAATCAGATTACTTTCTTTTATGAATATAACTGGTGTAGTACTTTGATATCAGTAGTGTCATGTTGTCATGTGCAGTTGTGGAGTTTCCATGCGCTCATCACGGGCATGAATGTCAGGGTGATTTTGGCGTTTAATGATTTCTTTGCACCGCTCTTTTTCCAGGCTGGAGTGGTTGTACCGCATGCATCTTTAACGGCTTTGGAAAACAAGAATTTGAATTTATTTTGGATTTTCTCTGATCCACACAGTGTCAAAAGTGTAGGTTCTTTATCTGAGTCAGGACGGATTCTGCAGAACTGACCCGCTGCTGAGTAGTACAACAATGAGACTGTCATCAGGGAGCATTTAACCTTAATGTCACTGCACAGTCTTTGCTGTTTAATGATATTTAAATGTTTTTCCGGGTGCATTTTCCACTCATGCCTTCGTCATCAGCTGAGGACTGACACTTAGCCATTGTTCGGACCCCCCGCCCCCCCCCTTCATTATCTCCTCCTCCTCCTTTTTTCTTTCTGGCTCAAGACAATCTTTTGTTCCAACATATAATTAGCGTGGTAATGTCTTCCATTTTCCTGCAGGAAGGAGGAGGAGGAGGCGGCGAGCCTCTTCAGGAAGACCCGGCGACCTTCCTCCAAGACGTCCCAGTACGAAAACACCGTGCGCCTGTCGGCACCCAGAAGGAGGAGCCGTAGCTCCCAGGAGGCAGGGTAAAAGCCTCAATGCAGGTTCAACTTTACCCAAGTCAAAGGAGTGTTTTCACATTATATACAAGCACACGATCACATTACCTACACATGGATTAAGCCATGTCTCAGACAACAAGAAGAATTCTATGAAGATCTCCACTGATAAAGTTTTTAGTCTAGGACTAGGCTTAATCTTAGTCTGGGAAACTGAGCCCATGACTTTTCTTGTTGGGGATTAGCAGAGTGCTGGATGTCCCATTACAACTCCTCATGGGGCGTTATAGGGTTAACCTCTAGTGAAGTTGTCATGTGAGCCAAGATGACAGCCAAGGGTGGGTCAGTGACCCTCAGGACCACCTCTAAGGTGATTATCCTGCTAGAGGTTAAAGACCTGGAACTCCCATCAGCTTTTAGAGCTGAAGAAGCCTCTTGGATGGGCAGTAAACCTTAAAAAGAAGTCCAGTTACCTTCGATTCTCAGCATTCCCCCCTCCTTTGGGATCAAACAGTCAATATGAAGGTCTATTCTAACATCCTGAGGGCTCTGAGGGAGGACAAACCAAAATGATCTTAACTGTAGACGGCTTTCTTTGGCCACTGCTGGGAGCTGTCCAGAGGTGCTCAAGGAGAGGACCTTGAAGGAGCAGTAGCCAAACTGAAAGTTTTCCCATCCAGTTATCCAAGTAGGGACATGGGGACAGCTTATTTACACTAACTCAGTCCTGAATTGATGCAAATAAAATCATGAGTCATCTATTGTGTTGCGACTGAGCTTTTTAGGTTAAACAATAAATAAATAAATTGTGCAGTAAGAAAATAATCAATAGTACACCCTTAAATTTAACACCATTAAGTGAAGGCTGGTGCAGCTCAGTTTGAAATGTGGCATCATTATATGGTATATGTATATATTTCCCCCATTTGGCAGCATGCTTTATATCAAACTGCTCGTTTCTGCTGCACTGTTGAGAAGAGAATAAGCAGCAGCACCACGACAAACTCTTTGAGATATCTGTTTTAAAGATTATTGTTGACCCCCCCATCACATGTTAAACTCCAAAGCCTTTATCCTCCCCGTGGGAGCCCGCCTGCAAACCAACGTCTGGAGTTTAATCACAGCAGAATGTAACGTATCATAAAGTTAAATGTGAGACGGCCATGCGGAGGATCGGGCCCGACACCAACGTCTCCGCGCGGCGCGAGGAAGCCAGCGTTCGGACATCTGTTATTTCAGTGTCAGACTGTGGGAGAGTGAGGAGAGGAGACAATGGAGCTCATTGTCCAACGCTCAGCACCCCTGGGACGCTCGTCGACAGCCGCGGAAGTCTTTTTATAAATCCCGAGCCCGGCGGCAGCAGCTGAATATGTTCTTGGACGAGATGCGTCTCGGGGTTATTTTGAATTTAACACAAGAAGTCGAGGGCTGCATTTTTTTTTCACAATTTAGGCTACAAACTTTACAGAGATTGCTGTTTTTAATGTCCTCTGTCAGAAATAACAATCGCCAGACTTGATCCTCTCATCTAGTTACTCCAAACAGATACAGACGGATGAACGAGACAAAACAAGGCTGATGATAATCAAACATGTTTCCTTCTAAAAGGAGAACAAAAGCGCCCACTGAGACAAAGTGATTTGTGAGAGTTTCTCTATCTGATCTTGTAATGAAGATAAGCTGAACTGCTAAGACAACAACAGGACATTAATAATGCATAACTGCAAGCACACCGAGACTAAATAATAACAAGCAGACTGGACACACAATTAAACAACAAAAAAAGCCAAACTGTGGTAAATATTCTCTCTTTTTTCCTTTATTAGGCTGTGAAAGTTGTTACATATATCTTTCCCAGTACGGTTCTTATTCTGGCCTTCTATTACAATATTTACCACATTATATTTAAAATGTATTTGCATGGCAGAGAACTGTTGGTACTGAGGGGAAAAAAGACTTTGAGGATTATTTGGTGCAAGAAGAATGTGAGAATTATGAAGAATTATCATCTTGCAGTATGAGGTGCCGTCTGCTCGTCCCACAGGCCTCCTCACGCGCCTCCTCACGCGCCTCCTCACGCGCCTCAGTGTGAAAAAAACTGTCCTGTCTGGCGCAGCGATCCCAGAGTGCAGAGTGCCGTGATCACACCTCGACTGCTGCAGCTCTCCAAACCCAAACTCGCGCACCCGGACTTCCAGAGCAGCAGGGAGGTAAGAGCGGAAAGAAATGCTAATTTCATGCTTTTTCCTGCAGTCGCGTTTTCTGTTGGATACCTTGTGTTGGATACCTCGTGTAATCACAGCGAGGCTTAATGACTCATGTTGTTTTGGAAAATATACGTTCAACAGTTTATTGGCGTATGTTCAGCGTGAAAATTGTATTTTTACAAATGATTTTAGTGCAGTCATCCAGAGTAGAGCCGCTGCTCCTCCACATCCAAAGGAGCCAGGTGAGGTGGTTCGGGCATCTGACTAGGATGCCTCCTGGGTGCCTCCTGGGTGAGGTGTTCTGGGCATGTCCTACCAGGAGGAGGCCCCGGGGCAGACCCTGGGAACACCTCGTTTTTTCCCCGGAGGAGCTGGAGGAGGTGGCTGGAGGGAGGGAGGTCTGGGTTTCTCTGCTTAGGCTGCTGCCCCCGCGACCCGGCCCTGGACAAGAGGAAGAGGATGGATGGATGGATATTTGTAGCTTAGAAATATACTAATCATTTTAGTTTTGGTTAATTGGAAACTTTTCTCCCATGTAATCAAACTGAAGATATCAGCATTACAAAAAAAAAGACTTGAAATAAGCATCCCTCCGTTTTTTGCACCCACACTGTCAAAAAGGCCGGCAGCTTTCTAAAAACTCGGCCTTCCTCAGTCTCTGCAGGGATGTTCTGTGACAACAAAAGTGAACAAAATATGAGCTTCTTCCTTCCGTTTGTCCGCAGAGCGTTGCTTCCATCGCCCCGCGTTCATCCAGAGCAGCTCGAGCCTCGCAGAGACTCGTCCAGCTGTCGCTGCCCAGACTGAAGGAGAGCAACATCTGCTTCGCACTTGGACGTCCAGAGGAGTCCATCTGGACTGTAAGAGCACTCGCTAACACAGCATCATCCCAAGTCAATAAATACTGTTTTACTCAGTGTAGCACGTGGACACCGCGGACAAGTGGATGTTCTTATTTGACCATTTCTTGGTGCTTTGGAGTCCAGCGGGAAGGACACACATGTTGTTTGTGGCCTTCTCTGGTGGGACTTGCACAGTGTTGCATGACTACGTGGACCCAAGCAGACCCTCACATACTGTCGGTTACAGAAAGTATACCAGGAGCGTTAGTCCGAGCCCGAATTTGTGATGCCAAATGAATACGGTCAGGAGGCTCAGAGTTCAGGAATATGTGGTTAATAAACGTAAGAACACTGTTTGCATGTTCAACATCACGCTGTCAAAATATTTTCCAGCTGTGCGAACCAGTTGTTTTTACACAATAAATACCTTTTTAATGACCTGTGAAGCCAATAATTATAATCAGGCAAATGAATATTTAATGCATCTTCTGCTGCTGGAGGCTTTTGATGAGGGTCGTAAAAATGCAGCATGATTACCAGCTGTAATGTTTTACTGCTCACTTATTTTTTAAGTTGCTGTGATTAATGGAACTTAAGGTCCGAATCTCAATGTTCAGGTTTCGAGAGCAGCGCGGAGAGCCACGGCAAGCGCTCGCACCGAGACGCTGGCAGAACCAAAGCAGCTTTCCGAGGACTACGTAACTCCACGAGAGCCGGAGTGGAGCCGGAAAAACGTCCGGTCCGCCTGAGTGCACGTCCCCATCGAGCTTTGTGTTCTCCTTCACATTCAGGGTCATTCAAGTCATTTTGAGGTAATAATCAGAGTAAATGTTGAGCTGCATCTTCCTGTAAGGAGTGAAATAAAGCCAGTTCTCATAAAACTCTAAAATATCTAAAGAGAGATCCGACAGGGAAACGTTGGAGGGCCCGTTTCTGTGCGGCTCTGTTGATATCATCAGCATGTCTGCGACATCTTAAATGAATTAGCGTTGGACTCTGATATGACTGATGATATGCTGCTGCTTTAAATCTCTGATGCCTTGGCAGATTAAGCGAGTGATGTTAAGAATAAAAACATGTCTGTGGCTCTGTCTGTCGACAGCGTGCAGCCTTTGTCTGGACCTCGACACGATGCTGCGATCCGCGCGGTTTTTCCTCTGCAGCCGAGCTGGATTCTGCATTTTATTGCAACCATGTGTGTGTGAGCCCATGAACAGGGACAGAGTCGTGTCGCAAACCTCTCGGAGCAGAGCAGGAAGAAAATGATTCATTCAGAAGCTGCTCAATCCCAGGCCAAAGGTCACGGCTCGGAGAAAATGCCGCATTCCGGCCACAGTTTAGTAAACCAAGGGTGCCGGGACATCCGCTCGGAAATCCCGCCGTAATCTCATTTACACCGCTGTAACCGAGCGCTTCATAAAAAGCGATCACAGTTCAGTGTTCAGAGGCAGCATTAAAGGAGATTGAACCTGCAGCCCACTGTGAGGCTAATCTGGGATTAGCCCACTGTGACGTGTAAAGAAGGAGGGGAAGGTGGCGAGGATGTGGGCGGAGCAAAAAGAAAGAAAGGTGGAAATTTGACTGAGATGCACGTGGAGCCAAAACATCTTTAGTTTCTTCATTCGTGTTTTGATGTTATTCAAGTTTTAAAAAACTTTATTAACCTTTATTTATGAGAGCAAAGCAAAAAGTAGCATCTCCACCTCGGCAACCAGTTTCATTGCATCCATGTCTATCCTGATATGACCTTTGACCTTTCAGATACAAAATGTCATCACTTTATCATCATATTAGCTCGGTGAATTTTTGTCCTGATTAGCGTATGAATTCTCCTTAAGACCTCTGACCATCAAAATTCTGATCAGTTCACCCTCTGAGTCTTTGGTTCTGTTCCCCGTCAGGATGATCCCCCTCAGTAATGCTGTGGGGAGGCCGGTCCGTACCTGATGCTGTTCCGCTGTGAGTGCTCCTGTGCAGGGATGCTTTGACTGCACTGGCAGTGTGTTTGGGATCATCGTCAAGCTGAAAAATGAAGCTGCTGCCAATCAGATGCTTCCCAGATGGTGGATCAAAATCTGACGGTGCTTTTCTGCGTTCATAATTACATCAATTTTGAAACTGGCTGAAATGCAGCCGAAACTACGTCGGAGCCTCCGCCCTGTTGTACGGATGGCAGTAGGCACTCACCGTGTTATTGCTCTCCTGACCTTCTCCGTACATATTAATGTATTAATTTGGGCTTCATGAGAGTTTTCAGTCCAGGTTTTGTGTAAACTGGCAAACCTCAGCCTTTGGTCCTCGCTTTCCTTCCATAACAATGGCTCCTGTCAGCCTCTCTCCCACTGAGACCGTCTCTGCTGAGGCTTCAACAAACAGAAGATGATCACCTGAAGAGCCAAGGACTGAAAATGGGTGAAGGAAGCAGCCAGTGTCCAAGGAAGCACTTTGAAAAAGAAGCAGGAAGGTTTTAGGAGGCAGACAGCAGCTGGAGTACATTCTGAGTTCATCAGGACGACCTGGACGGCTGTGCTGTTTCCAGGGTAACGATAGCTCAGTGTAAGTATGGAAATATGTGATTTGAGCTTAAAGAAGAAATGTTAAGATACCTCAGGCCCTGGAAGCATGAAAGCATTTCTCTCTCTTTTCTTTTAAAATCTATAAACTGAGCTGATCAAATTAAAATAATGAATTCATTTATTTTGTGTCCACTCAGTTTAGTTTGTTCTGCAGTGTTTGCTTTGAAATGTCACACAGGATGTTCTGCTGAACACAGGAAGCAGTTAAAGCGCGATGTTCTCATGCATGTTATAAAATCTTCCTGCTTTACATCTGAGTCAAAAACTAATATTTAACAGTCCACGAAGAAGCTCCAGAATTACCACAGATGAAGTATTTGAGAGCTCATTTGTCTCTTTCATTTCTGTGTGCATGGCATAACTCTGCAAACAAGCGTGTCGGGTGGAGCTACAGCAACTGTCTGCAAACAGCGCTTTGGTAAATATTTCCCAGAGCAGTGAGAGCCTGGCAGCAGCAGCAGCAGCTCTGCCTGCTGCCTCTGTGGTTTTGAACTAATAAATCTGCTGGACGTCACTCTGCAAACTCCGTATTTTCTTAATTGGCCACCATTTATGTGTGTATGAGATGAGGCAAAACCAGAACTTCCACATGGGTTCACTTTGTTTTTTGGGGGAACGGGACAAGCAGATGTTTTTTCAGGAGGAGGAAAATATGTCAGAGTGAAAATCCTGAGTCTGAAAGTGTTTCGTAAGTCCAGGGATGGTCAAAGTTTGGAAAGCAGGTTAAAGGTCTGCGTGTCTACGAGGGCTCAACAGCACCGTGCACATCAGTTTGTTCTCGAGGACGCCTAAATGACAGGATCTTCTTAAATACACAGAACACAGTGTTCCTCTAGAGAGAGCTTCTGTTTCTGTTAGTGGCACATGTAAACAACGCAATGCATCAAGTCCCTGTTGAAGTTCTTTACTGTGCGTGTTTGAGACTGATGGTTCCTAAACTGCTTCTGTGTGCACTGATTGTGGTCCTTATGACTCAGCTGAAACTGTGAGGTGTTTGATTCCCGGGATGATGACAGATTATGGTTACCTGGGTTCTTCTTTTTCTCGGCCTTTGTATAAAATCAGTGTTCAGTTTTGCTTTAGTCTTTTTAATCAGTAGTAAAAACTGCACATCATCGTTAAACCAATTATCTCAGCACTCCTCTGCACAGCAGGCTACACTTTACAAACTTTAGGACCAAGAGGCCAAACCCGAAATTAAAATCAGGTGTGTGTGTGTGTGTGTGTGTGTGTGTGTGTGTGTGTGTGTGTGTGTGTGTGTGAGACTTTTGAGATGCAGAAAACATCTCCACCAAAAAAGACAAAAGCACACAGGAAGTCTGAGTCAGAACTCAGAAAGCTAGAAGACATCATTAAGTGGTTAAACTTATCCGATCACTTTCACTTTTAGCGGACCAAAAAGTGGAGCTGCAGACTGAGCTGTGCAGATTCCTCGCAGCTCTGCCGAGTCCGCTTAGCAACACACAAAACCAGACCCCATTCAAATTCCACACACACACACACACACACACGCTTTCACTGAAGTGACTCGAGGACACGTGGGAACATTTCCTGTCAAACATGATTGGAGCAAGATCATCAGTCTCACTTCCACAGCTCCGTGACCTTTGACCCTTTACAACATCAGCAGTATGGCCTTCATGTTTATTTCTGCAAGTGTTTGGTCCAGACCCAACAGCCTGAACTCTGACCTGTGTGCGCAGCAGTGAATCCGCACTGTGACTTCATAAAGCTGTACGCACAGGTGTATGAACAGGTGCTGCTTTGCAGCTTTCTTTATGGCCTCGATACCTATAAGTGATCTGAAGATCTCCCAGGCTTGTTTGCTTGTGTTAGGAAAAGTTAGCAGTGTTACCCCCACAGTGAGCACACACAGGCATGCTTGTTTGGCTTTCTTCATTAGGCTGTCCATGCCATACATTCCTAAAGGAGTGGTGGCACAGAGGGGAAGAAGAAGGTTTATCACTGAGAGGATGCTGGTTTGAATCCTTGGAGTGACGTCACTGTGGGCCCTTAGAGTAACCACACACATCCACATGTATATGATAAATAAAGTTGTTCTTCTTACTAAAGTAAATGGACTATATAGTATTATTTCTACTCTGTCTGAGCACTTATATACAACATGTTTACATTCACTTCCAGGAGTCAGTAACTAAGTTACTTACTTCATGCTCTGACTCGTGTTCATGCGTATGAACGTGACAAGCGTGATTTGGGGTTCATTATCTTGCCCAAGCCAGGAACTGAACCGCTGACCTTCTGATCGGTGGGAGACCTGCTCTACCTACTGAGCTACACCCCCTCCCAAAAAGCCTCTTATCATTTACCAATCATAACAAAACCCGAACCTCAAAAAGCTTCCACCCTCAATCCAGGCCTGTACACAAAGCAGTGTGAAAGAAAGAGTCAGCTAAAATGTTTGGCTTTTTTTAGAAAAGTTTATTACTGATGGTCTGAAACTGGTTCTCAGAATCTCGAGATTATAAAAGTACACAAGCTGTACTTTTGTTTATGCTCTGTGTGAATATACTTCTATTTATTATCTTTGGTTTCCTCTGACAAACGACCTCAGCCGCTCACTCACGTTGACGGTGGTTCTCAAGAAAGCTGCCACCCACAATCTGACTGTTCTGCACAGCCACAGTTTGAGCAGAGTGCCCTCTTTGGCCTCTGTGCTAAAAAGGAGGCAGCGAAGGTCGGCTAACAGTTTATATCTAAAGCAAATGAAAGGAGGGGGAGACAGTCTCCCACCTTATGATGCAAATGCCACCATGCAAAATTGCAATAACACAGCTCAGTATCAAGAGCAAACCCTCTTAGGTAACTTAATGGTTAACTATACATACTAACCCTTTAAAACTGCTGCACAGTGATCATTTTGTACTATAGTAGACAGCGAAAAAAGAAAGAGGAGCCACATTTCTCCTGAAACCAGTTTATGATGCTAAGCAATCTAAACTGTGAGATAAGTTGGAGATTTATGAGTGAGCAGCAGAGGGGCGGGGCTGTGCTATAATGTGTGTTTTCAGCAGGGAGGATACAAAATGTGCTTGTTTTTCTTTAGTGGGTGTGACTTTTTTTTTACACTTGGTTAAACAGAGGAAAACACCCCCAGGCTCAGGAAACAGACACCACCAGTGTGTGTGTGTGTGTGTGTGTGTGTGTGTGTGTGTGTGCTCTGTATTTCTATACAGTCCTGTAAAGTGAGAGGCTTTGTCTGTTAATATTAAACACAGAAAATGTGAGTAATCGTGAATAAAAGTGCAAATAAGGCATAATTCACGAGTGCGGCAGTAAAAACATGAACTGTAAAAAGCAGCTGCGAGCGGTGGAACTACCTGTTGGGTCGGTGTTGGTTTCCGTTGAGTCGGTTGTGCAGGGTTCTCACAGTCAGAGCGTTTTCACTCCTGGCTTGTTGGCAGGAAACCACCTCGTCTCCTCTCACTGAGCTCAGATCAGTTCACGACGCATTTCCAGTGTTCTGCGGCCCGAATATGTAAAACTCCAGCTACGGCCGAAATAAGACTTTAATTGGTGACCCCCAACTTTGGTCTGTGGTTGCTAGGCAATGTGATGACATAATATATTTTATTCATAATTTAAGTTTTGCATATATGAATTAGATGCAAGTGTCATGAAATGACAAGATGCTTTTAAAAGGTGCACAAATGCAACAAACAGCTGATTTTAACATGTTTGTAGGTAGTTGCTAGGCAACACAATGATGTCGTAACATCTGATATAGATAAAAAGCTTCAGGGCCTGAAGACCTGCCAGCGTGAGCCAAGTTTGGTTGCTCACTTCCTGACTGTATAGGAGGAGCTGTCGTGTATTACACACTGTTTGACCTGTTTGACAGCGAGGACGTTAGTAAGTGGTGAAAAGGATCTAACTAGAACTAACCACCAATGCAGATGACCCAAAGCAGCCTGTCCAGTGGCTTCCGCTGGAACAGGGACACCATCCGCCCTCAGCTTAAGAGCACCATCAGTCAGGAGAAGCTGGCTGCCTATTCCTGACGCTGTGCCAGGCTAAAGAGGCACTTCAAAAGCCCAAGCATCCCTCAGAGAGAGATGATTTCTGAACTGCCAGCAGTACAAATCACATCACTGCTTATGGCTGGATTGTGCCTGACAAGGTGATGGAGGCAGGGGACGTCCCAGATGACCCCACATCATTTACATGAACAGATACTTTTACATGAAACAGGAAGATGCCACGAGCACGTTTGAAGACTTTTGTTTACAAAATTATGATTTTCAGGTCATTTCTGGAGCATTCCCATTCATGTCCCATAAATATTTTGCACCTCATCTTGTACTTACAAAAAACAAAGAAGAAAAAAAGACAACCTGATATTTAGGATTAGGAATGGGAGTGTGCATTATTATTTTGGTCATTATTTAGAAGAATAACAGGCAAAAACAAAATGGCCATAAAAGTTCACCAAAAATAAAGACCAAAGACAGCAATAAATAAAAAAAAATAGAGACAAAAGCAATGGTATCTATGTTTTATATTTGTTTACAACTTTATTTTTAAATGATAATTTTCTGAATTCAGCCAAAAAAGAAAGAAAGAAGCGAGGCCTTGTAAAATAGAGCTAATTCGACAGGACCAACGAGAAAAGTACAAATGGAAAAACAGCTTTTTACCATTTGCAGATACACTTCCATTTTTCAAAATGTAAACAAATATGGACCGACTACACACTGTGTGGTGGTAGAGGAAGTCTAAGATTAATTGGAGGCCAAATTTGGTGCTGCTCTGTATTTTTCTCACTGTTAACAAATCCCATTAAAATGACTAAACAGCTCTGAGCCCCATAGCCACTCGTTTCTTCTGAAAATGTTTGCAAAACAGCTCAAAAACCTGGAAGAATATAATGCTGGACTATTTTCAGGGCTGGATTAATACACATTTGGTATTCTTGTGGGTATTCAGGTAAACTACAGTGCTCAAAGTAATAGAGAAATGTGTAGTACAGGAGCATGACTCATTGATGCGTTTTTTGGCAGTAATGTCTCTCCGTACTCCAAACCATACTGATTTTGGTTGTTTTTAATGGGACTTGTTTACAGTAAGTGAAATACATACCACTGGCAGCTTCATCCTTTAAAGTGGGCCCTTTTTGAGGATCAAAGCTCCAACTTTCTGGCGAGTTCACATCTTCTTTTAATGCACTCAGTTATGCAGGAAAAAAAGGGACAATGAAATTACATCACCTGCCATTTGTTCAGCCCACAATGCCACTGGGTTCGGTCATGTCCTGCTCACCCTCTTAGCTCCCCTCTCTCTCTAATGGAAATGTTCCATGTTTGTCCACAGAAGTTCCTGGATAGCAGCGGCATCTATTGTAAACCCAGCGCTTCCTTACATCTTTTATAGTCGGGTAAACAGCTCTGCATCCAGCTCCGGTCCCTGCTGACAGACTTGCATGTAAACTCACCAAACAATGCCCCCAGCCTTTTCAAACCACAGCCCACCATTGTATAACCCGGCTCCCTCGGTGAATTTGAATCCAGCATGTACAGTAGCTGCAAAACACACTCCAAGGCATTGTTTAACTTACAATAACAATCTGTTTATTTCTGTAAACACGGCAGATATATTGGCAGCAACACACAAACACCTTCACATTCTGTAAGATAAAACAGCTTCAAAGATACAAAAAAGAAACGCAGGGGGAAGTGTGTGAGGAAGAGGAGGGGAAGTCAGCTTGTCCAGGAGGAAGGAGCTCCCTGCATCCCAAAAGGTGGTCGGAAAATCTCAGTCCAACACGGATCCCTGTTCAGCCGGGAGACCCTCTGACTGCCTCCACTGTGCGTTACGTAGCGTGAACCATTTCTGTAAGAAACAAACAGGACAAACACACCCAAGGGTGGGGTTAAAACAGGTGGATTTGTTCACTGCAAAGCCTGAAACGCAAGCTGGGTGATGTAACTCGCCGACTTCTTATATTTCCAAGAATGAAATACGGGTTTCTTCAATGCATTTTCAACCCGGGGCCACAGGCTGTATACACACCTACACGTAGATAATAGTTTAACTGCTACTAATATCAACTGGTGTGCAACGTTACGCTATGGGACTCTTAAACTGGTAACCTAATCACCCGTTTATGTTTGCTTTATTGTGAGTATTCATACAAGGCGCATGAACTGAGGAACTATTGTATGTACATGAAACTTAAACTTGGCCATTGAAAATAAAGCGGTGTGACACATAATTTAACATCTTTAGAGACCTACCACCTTCATGTCTGTGCATTAAGGCATCATCAGGATATGGATAGCTTAGCTTAGCATAAAGGCTAAAACTGGCAGAAAAAAAAAACAATCTCAGCATCTGTTAAATTTAACGTGACATTTACCATGTAGCCTGTTTAGATTTTTAATAACGTATTAAAGTTAGCGTGATCTAGCATTTAATTTTATCGTTTTAGCATGTCAACATTAACATGTTTAGCCTAGCCTAGAATAAAGGCTAAAACTAGCATTAGCATAGTAATAGCTGTAGTTTATAAAATAGCAATATATATTTTTGGCATGCTAACATTAGCATGGTAAGACATTAAGTTTGACCAGTGACTAAAAAAGATTCTGACTTAAAATATGCTGACGTTTAACATTTTTGCATTTTAGTGTTAGTCTACTATTTTTAACACTTGTAAAATTTAATCACTTCTAATATTTAATCTTTATTATTTCAGCATGCTAACATTAGCATGTTTAACTACAGCACAGAGTTCTAAATCTTAAACTGGTAAATCTAATTTATAGAACCTAAGCAATCTGTATTTTAGTATGTTAATGTTAGCATGGTAAAATTCATATAAATGCAACAAAATAGCAACAAAATATTTCTAGTTAAAACCAGAAATATTTTTAAAAGGATTTTGGTTCAATATATGGTGCATTTAGCATTTTTGCATGCTGACATATTTATGCAAGTTAGCATAAGATGGCATTCATCCTTTCAGCATGCTAATATTATCATGTTTAGCCACAGTTCATACTTTACCAAGTATGTATATATATTTTTTTTTATATTTAGATTATCACATTAATTTATTTACAGTTAGCATAACAGCATGCTAATGTAACAATAGCTCTGCCTACTTGCTGAGTGTGACAAATTGTTTTTTGTCTACAGAAAATCATAAAAGTATGATGTTATGATCTATAAAAGGTCTGAAATGTAAAGCCGGGGGAAACTCCTCGGGTTTCAAAACTCTGTGACCTCAGTAAACACTTTTCTGAGGAGTTTATGGGAGTTCGTTTTATAAATAATGATCATTATTAGTGTCAGAAAGGAGGATAAACCAAGGACCTTAATTAAAATCTTCGGTCAGTCAAATCCACCCCTTCCTCAGTCATGCCCAGTTTCAAACCTTTAAAACAGGACTTAACTAACCAGTGTGTGACATCACAGTCGCAGTGGCTGTAGCCATCTTTCATATACAGTCTATGGTCAGCATCACAGGAAGCAACTTAACACCAAATTATAAGGTAAATATTGCTAACTGTTATTTGTCACCAGAACACAAATATGATTAAGCAACGATAAACTACATGAAAGCCCGTTCCCCATCTGACTCTCATTATCCTCACAATCACATTGCAGCCACATTTTTCTGTGCATGTCAGCGTGGTGGCTGACTCATCGTGGCAGAGCAGCGACCCCACAGCAAAGTTTTTTCAGGGCAACCGCAGAAAATGAATGTTTCCATCTAATTTTAACAGCATGTAGTCGGGGCCCGTTTCGCTGACCTCTCAGCCAAAAACTGCTGTACTAAAACTCTGACCAGAAGATGACTGCGTGGAGTGCCTTCTCACACACACACACACGCACACACACACGCACACACACACCCTTGACCTGTTGCATTGCTGTTTTGCAGTTCATGTTGTCATGGGATTCACAAGAGTGCTGACGTAATCTGGGAAGGGATTCAGACTCTGACATGGGCCTTAGGGTGGATGTTTGAGGCGTGCGCCTGGCAGGAGGGACGGTTTCCTCATTATGTACTGAAAACACACGAGATTCCCGTTTGCATTTAAACTCGGACTAAATTAAGTCTCTGAACTCGGCCGTTCGTGCTGCATCTCATCTGCAAAGTCACTCCATTACAATTCAGTTTTCTTTACCCAGCGTTCAGCTGTCACTTTGTCTAATCCTGCTGAGCCATACAATGGTGCTTAAGTCAGTTTTTCCTGTTGACTTGAACTGGATTACGTAAGAAAGCCTTTTACACTTGACTCGTGACCCTGCAGCAGCGAAAACAAATGGCAAGTTCGCTGAAAAGAGCTCAAATATGGCGCTCGGAGCCCAGGGCGCATTGTAACTGTTAATGTGAAACAGGGAGTGGTGGCCGGGGTGGGTTCGTCCAGTTAAACTTTCTCCAATGAGAGCTTTGTTAGCAAGTACAAAACACTTAGGAGGGTCGACAGGAAGAGAAAGAAAGGCACAAAAAGAGAACAGATCAGCTGGAGACTGAGTCAGTTCTTTTGATGAGAGGCCAGACCTTTACCTCACCCTGCCCGGTCCGGGCTTCCCCGACAGGTCGGCCCGGCACCTTTGTGTACGCTGAATGGAAACACAGAATAGGCCTGATTATAAGGCTTGGCAGTGCATTTACAGCAGTTAGCCAGTTCTTTCAAAGTTCAGTCTCTTCTCTGATGAAATTCCTTCACTGCATCTGCACGAATGACACGTCCTAATAGATGCACAAAGACCTGCTGCAAAAATGAAACTCAGGCCATAAATCGGCGTTGGTGAGCACTCGTTTGGGTTACGCTTTGGTTTTGATCTTTGTAATACGCTTTCTGGCAGACTTAGACTACTTTCTTTTTCAGAATGGGCTCTTTGAATGACTCCATTTACCAGTAATCCTTTAAATGTACAAAACTTAATCCTTTGAAGGGGCAGTTTTCCAAAGGAAGACCAGTATTTATCATGCTGCATGCTCGGAGAAAAGACTTAAAACACAGGAGGACGTCACTCCCCATTCGTCTTGCTGCCTAAACCTAACTGAGCCTACATCTAACCAGCAAGTGAAAGCCAAAGTTAAAAACCCTTTGGTCTCCTGCTGCCACTGTCACCAACCTCCTCATGTGGCCAGTACTGAAGAAAAATGACCCCCTAACGTGGGGACGCAGGTGGGATCATTATGTCACACCACAGGGCAAAAACATGTTGGCTTTTCCGGGCTGCACACTCAAAATCACTTTTTTCTTCTTCTTCACTCTTACTGCAACTTGAATAACTTAACGCCTCCAAACCATTCGATTACCCAGAACACCCTTCTCTGCTTAGACTCAAACCCAGCAGCTTAAGAAGCGCTGAAGAGCTGCTCACCTGATGCATGAACCAAAGATGCTTTCTAGCTTGTGGTGTTTGATTCAGAGGACTGCGCATGCTCATTACTCTTTTTTCTTGATGTCACAGCAACAAAACATGCACATTTTTACAAACAGCATTATTTCAAAGGTAAGAAAGAGCAAACTACTTTATTTTATTAAAAAAGACCGATGAGAATGTTTTTCTTTGTGTGTCATTAAATAATTGGTTTTAATTATTATTATTTTTCGCACCTCCTCTAATTTGTTTCAAAAATGTTCTTGTTTTTTCAGCTGGTTGCAGCTTTTAAAGACATTGCTTTAACCTAGTTTTAAATACACTGGTACGGTTTAATAATGTGTCAGTGTGACAGCAGTGATTGTTGCTTTGGCTCCTCGTTTTGTCAAATTGCTTCTAAACCTAACAACAAGTTTGCAGCACTGATTTTGCCTGAAAGAGCATCAGCTGTGTGATGAGGTGGGCGCGGGAATGAGTCGGATAAAAAGCTGTTTATGCACCAGGTTCAAATCTGTGTAGGTCTTTTTTTTTTGTTCTGTTCTGTTTGTGTTACTGCAGCCCAGAAAAATGTGGTGGAGCTGGTTTGTTGGGTTACAGCAGAAACATGGCGAGAGGTGTGTATCTGTCATACATGAGTTGTCATATACCTGCCATCCCTGAGCTTTATCTCGCCTGACAAACACAAACACAGGCGGAAATTTGCCTACAAAACAAAGCTGATGACGGAGGCACGTGCGGGGCCTCGCCTCCTCCCGCTGAGTACAGCTAAGCAAACAGCCGGCTCATTTGCCTGCCAAATTCCGAACAGGAAACTCGTTCTGAAGTTCTGAAGGGAGGCATCCACCGTTTGGCAAAATGAAAACATCATCAAGGATGCAGCTTCAGAGTGCTGCTCGCAAAGAGGAGGCGCCTGCATAACTGCACTGCACTTTGTGTAGCTGTCAGAGCTCTGAAGCTTCACATCTGGCTGCTGGTGTGACAGATGCTCAGACTTTACAGTAGGCCAGAGGCATTCCTCAGATAGAGGGTGGTGGGAGTGTGTACATGAGAGGATGAGAGGGGCGACTGAGACCGAACGGAGACAGTAACAGATTGAAGATGTTTGCAGGAATTCATCCAAATATTCTCTTGTTTAAGCAGTTCAAATATGAGTTGAGTTTTGGACTTTTCTCACACTAAACAAGAGATCTGGTGCCATTAAACTGAGCTCTGTTAACCTGTGAGGGGCATTTATTGAGAAAATTGAGTGTTAACTTGATATTTATGATATATCGAAAGAAAAAAAGTTTATTTCGAATGTGATCAGTTAAATAAACAATGTTGTCAATGTTGAGATTAATAAAAATGTATTTAAAAGCTCATGCTCATGCTATATTTATGCTTTATTGTCATTTAGAATTTATTAGTTAGCAGTTATTAAAGCCTGACTTATTTATGAGTGGATCAATATTATCAGCCGATAAATGAACATTTAAAAAGTAAAGAAGAGACGAGAGAAACACCCTTCAACAAAGTTGTGATAGTTCGTCCACCAGAGGGCACTCTGCAGCTTCCCTTTTGGTAACACCTGTTTGTAAACACAACAATGAGTTGATCCATCAACTCTCAACAATATCAGTCGATATATCAGAATATCGGGTTTTGAATCAAAATATCAGTATTGCGTTTAAAAATCCTGTATCAGTCAGGCTCCAGTAATTATCCCTTAATTAATGCATTTGTTTTGAAGTGTCAAACATTCCTGGTAGATATTTAGTTTATTGCATAATAGTGACAAATTCTGACATTTGAGGAGCTGTAACCAGGTTTGCATTTTGTGTAATTTACATTTATTTCTCCTGATATCTGAAATATAAGCCATCTGAGTCACAGGTACGAGCAGCGACCACACAGCCCGGAATGACATCATCCTAAACAGAGCGGCTGTCCCGCCCTCACCGCCTCTAAAGCCGCCCCGCAGCGTGAATCACAGCCCGGACCTGACCGAGCAGCAGCAGGAAGCTCGGCTCCGGAGTGCCTTCATCAGGAACTCGGAGTTGCTCCACTGGCGATCAGCTGTGGTCAGTGTTGGTTTCCTCTCAGAGGAGGATTATTTCATCACACTGTGACGCAAACAGAAACACCGCGCGCCCTGCACTCTCTGCAGCTGCTCCACACATTTAAAGCTCCTCAAAGCTCACCTGAGCGAGCCTCACACACCTGTAACCTCTGAGGCTGTGAAAGCATCACATTTACTGACTCCAGCTCTTCAGTTTTTTTTCAAGTTAAACTTCCGAAAACTGCGCAAAAGCAAAGTAACTTTTAACAAAGTACTGCTTTACTACATTTCCAGAATGACACAAAGTACTTCTTATTATAGACAGAGCAGTATACAGATTATTTTTTAACCTTAAACGTTTTTTTAACATTTGAATATTAAATGTAAATTTGAAATGAGTAAAAGTTTGAATGTTTATTTGTGCCATCAGCACTTTTTCCTACTAAAATGTTTCCACTTTGTAGAATAATCATTCTGACTGTTGTTTTAAGATTGAAATCAGTGAGGAAACAGTCTGTAAGCGGGTTATTAAATGCTTGAATGACAATAATCTTTTTATCGGTCTCCACAGACCTGCGCCACTGATCTCTGCGGGGTTATTTAAAAGCGTCCCATCTTTGCTCATAACTAACATTAAACAGACCTTTATGGATAACCGTACAAGAGGAATAACACATTTCCAGCACTTCCCGCTCACACACAGACGCTGATTTTCCTCACCTGTGTTTCCTCCTCTGACAGTCCGCACTCCGCCGCGATCAGCATGAGCGTCGTGCTGTCCGGATGCTTGCTGGTTTTGTTGAAATTTTCCTCCAGGATATTAATCTGATCTTGCGACAGTTTCAGACTCGCCATTGCTTTAGAGGCCATATTCCAGTCTCCTCCTGCTCGCCACTCGTTCCGGCGGGTTCCGCTTCGGTCCTGATTCGGAGCTCAGATGTGCGCGCAGCTGGACGCGAAGCGCAGAGGACGCAGTGATGGAGCAGCGCGTACTGACAGCCCGGCGGGAGTGTGCGAGTATCGTGGGTGTGTGTGTGAACGCGGGGTTTACAACTGTCAACAGAGCAGGGCCCTCCCACAAACACGGGAGGAGGCGGAGACACACAAATGCTCCAGCTTCACCGGCGGTGTCCAGCAGGAGGCCACCGGGCTGGAACCGGCCCACCAAAGGCTCACGTCCGGCCCGCTTAACGGTGTTTGCAGCATATGAACATGAGAAAAACCGAGAATAATGTTTGGACTTTATAGACTGACTGTGGAAAAACAAAATGTGAATTCTCATAAGAAATTAAAATCTGCATGTAGTGCTGTTTCTGTTTGGGGGTATTTTTAACTGTTATTATGTAATGGCTTTACTGGTCTGGCCCACACTGGTCTGAATGTGGCCCACAAACAAAGTGAGTTTGACAGCCCTGGCTTTTTGTTGTACTTTATGTTTTAATCTTATTTTGTATAAATGCCACTGTGGGGCAGGAAAGGGATTAGCCTACTAATAGTGCTTAAAGTGGACTAATTAATCCACTGGTGGATTTTCATGTTAAACCTGCGTAAAGTGTCAAACAATGAGGTCGTAATGCAGGTTTAACTTTGAGTTTGTGATCTTTCAGTTATTGAGGAAATGATGTCAGAGGTGTGCTGCTGCCTTGCTTTCGTGTCATTTGAAATATTGTACACACTGCACGGTTATGAATTACAGCTCGTCTCAACAAATCGGACTCAAACTGCTGCAAAGTTTTCATTCTTCCAGCGAATCATGGAATCAAGATCTACTCAAAATCATGTGTGGTGTCTCACTGAATATCCGAGTATCTACCTGGACTTGCTCTTCCTGATGGACGTGCTTCAGTCGACGTTAGTCGTACCATCGTTACCTGACTGAAGGAGGAACGCCTGGAGAACCTCACAGCAAATATGTTGATGTTCTCCTCGAGCTGCATTTTTGCGAGGCTAAAACTGAAAGACTGACAACCCCTTACACACACACACACACACACACACACACACACACATACATTCAAGTCTAATTCAGAATCACCAGTTAACCAAACATGCGTGTCTCTGTGGGAGAGAGCCGGAGTACCACAGGGAGAACCCAGGCCTGCACAGGGAGAACATGAAGACTCCACGCAGACCGATGGCTCCATTGCAGCCCTCTGCTGCCTGAGTGGCACCCATTCAGAACCAGAACCACCCAGATCTCAACAACTCAGGATTGCTCCCCAAAGAATTGTGTCCCATGTGCTTGAAATGTTTTCAGAAAGGCCTGAAGGAGGCTGAGGTTCTGTCACTGTGGGTTTAGTTCTAGTTACTGTTCCTGCCTCCCATTGTTCTTCCTGTCTGCGTTCCAGTGTCTGCTTTGTCCTCCGTGTCATCATCGTCCCCCAGCTCGTGTGTTCTGTGTCTGTATCATGTTTGGTCTCTTCCTGTTTTATTTTGACAGTCTGCTGTTTCCTGTGTGTTGTTTCCCCTGTCTCGTTAGTGTCATGCAGTCCATTACATTGTGCTGAAGTTTACAAAAACAGGACCCACACAAGAAACACCGTCCGGATTCGTTTTGTGACAAACTTCAGATCCGCCGGCTGCTCGTGAGGTCGGCCTTTAAGACCACAAAACGAGTCCTCCAAACTGGACCGAACGATGTTGGTCATCTGCAGTCTTCTTTACAATCACACACTGCTGTGATTAGTTACAAACTATTCACCTACAAACATCCACCACCACTAAATGAATGTATTTATAGTTGTGTGTGAGTTAAACAAATATGATAAAATGTATTAACACAGTAAGCAACCGAAGGCCGTAAAAATCCCACCGTTTCACGTCTAACTCGCTGAAGTATCTCCGTCATATTCAAATATGGTTACATAAAATCTGATAACAGTCGTTTCCTTCGAGCACTCAACACTCTTGAATTATATGCAAATGAAGCTTTAAAAAGTCAAACATTGCACCGCAGTTCTGACTAAAAGCTGCTAATAAACCCACTTTTTAAAGTGGTTTATGTCCCAGCATGAATATAAAGGTGATCTTTTATGTCACAGCCTGAAAACTAAACAAAGGATGAATCAATAATTCCCGCCTCCATCTCTAATTCAGCCTAATCTGCACATTAATGTTCTCGAGGCTTTTCCGGTGACCGCCGGCTTTGAAAGCACCTGTCCGAGCATGACCGAAACCGCGACACTCCTATCGGAGAAAATCTTTCCGTGTGTGTCATTATTCATGCTTTTCTTTGCACCGCTGTTCTCTAAACACTGACTCACTCAGAAAAGCAGCTGCTGCGACTCTTCCCACAGAGGAAAAACATCCTGACGAGTCCTGCTGGATCTCACGTGATGCAAACAGTAAATACGGGCCTGATGAACCTCCCACATCCTCAGAGTCTCCTGCGGCGCTATTCTTGGGTTTTGATGAGGCCCATAATTATGTGGCCCTCTCACCGAAAAGCTTGCCGGGCGACTTTCCCGCGCAAATCCGTGCAATCATGCAAAGCAGATCCTACTGGACTCTCAGAGCTTTTATACATGCTTTAATGCAGACATATATCCAGCATTAATGTAAAGCCCAAGCTCCATGTTTCAGCACATCTGCAGGCATGTTCAACATGTTTGGGCTCAGATTCACTTAAAATGAGGCTAAAGAAAATACAGCTTTTTCCTCTTCAGCAGGATTGAGGCGATCTTTTGTTTATTGTGAAAACACAATCTGAACCAACGAGAGGAAGTGACCCCAGAGTCGATATCTGATAGCCAGCAGGCCCTCAGGCTCGAGATGGAGGATACGAGGTCTAGGACTGACTTCAGCGGCTCGTGAATGACCCGTCCACGATTAGACTCAGCAGACATTTACAAACTGCTGGCACCACGATAACAATATGGATCTGTAATGCACGTACAGCCTCCTGCCTTCTTGGTCAGTGAATGGAAACGTTCACTGACACTTTTTAAATATTATATTTCCCTTCCTGCAAAACCATCAGCAGACCAAAGTCAGAATTCAGACAGACCAAACCTCAAAAACAGCATTTATTTACACGATGGCACCACTATTAACCAAAACAGCCTTCAAAAGAGATTATGTACAATTACCACTAATTTCCCATGTATAACTCGTAATGAAAAGGGCTTAAATGCAGTATTTACTGACAGCAGACAAGAATGTTCCAACAATGTGCCTTTAATGAGCATCTGCACTACAGAGTAATTATTAACAGCCCGGCTAATCCTTCGGTCCACAGCCGCACATCCATAACCTCTATTTAAATAACAAATTTTGATCTCAAACAATAACAAATGTGTATTTCGCCCTGTTTTCTGAACAGGAACCGGATTATACGCTTAGCTGAAAAGCTCAGTAGGATGAGGGGTCCAAACGGGATGGGTTTTATCTGTTAGCAGGTTCCCAGAGGTGCCGTAAACATGGTGAGTATGAAAAATACTGGAATTAATAACATGAATGAAGACCTGTAATCACTCATCTGTCTGCATTCGGCCACTAATCTGTCCATTACATCACTTCCTCCTTCCCAAACTCAACGCTGACGTCATTGCTCTCGTCCAATCATCTTCTTGTTCAGCATTTCCGAGCCAATCAGCCTCCACTCTGTGCAGACTCTCATTCATGCAGCCCACCTCCTCCTCATCTCCGCCTTACCTGTTCACTCTGAGCTCCATCCAAACCTCCATCTTCATCTTCATCACCACCACCAGCATCCTAATTCCTGTCACCACTGCGATTCCATTGTGCTGGAATGGCTCATCTGAGTCTAATCACCACACAGTTTAAATTAATTCTGTATTAATCAGGTTAAATTTTTCCAAATGATCTCTCCTTATTGAGCCGTCATTGCTTATGAACAGCTGCAGCAAGGCTCCACCCACAGCATTCACAAAGCCCAACATCAGCTTTGTTTGGGCTGATTCAGTGACCCATCAAACACGGCTGCAGCATCATCTCCCAGATCAATACTGGCCACAGTATGAGAGCAAAAACAGAACCACAGATGGACCGATGCCAGCAATGTTTCCATGTAGACTACAGGTCCAGTCAGACAAACCAAAAAGCACCGATCGCATTGTTACAGTAAAGAAAATAAATGCATGTATCTCTGATTGATGACTGATTTGTGAACAGATGGCCGCACGATGTCCTCTGCGTGTACACAGGCTGGTATCACCAGAACCTGTGTGTGTGTTTCTGTCCACACTGACAGTGTGTTTGGGATCATTGTCGTGCTCAGAAATGAAGCTGTTGCCAATCAGATGCTTCCCAGTTGGTGTTGCTTGGTGGATCAAAATCAGATGGTTCTTCTCTGCATTCATAATTCCATAAATTTTAACGAGCTCTCCGACACCAGGGACTGAAATGCAGCTCCAAACCCGACGGTGTCATGCTGTGCTGTGTGGCAGACGGATGCGGACCCCAATATGCAGGACACACAGGCAAATGAAGCTGCATGGTGA
>JAVDPK010002260.1:360832-377030 GCA_034780415.1 Cichlasoma orientale | reverse complement strand
TTGGGTTCAAAATAATCTTTCAGTTTCAATTTTTTTTTTTTTGAACAAACATTATGGCCCCAAAATGGCCCCATATGTTAGCGCTGTTGGCTGTGGATCGTGGTGGGCGTGGCTGGTCATTGCTGCTGATGCTGTGGTTGTTGATTGTGATGGTTGTTGGTAGTAGTAGTTGTTGGTATCATCAGCTTGATAACGTGCAGTTATTAACAATTACAAGTTCAGTAAACATTTAAATTGGTTTCTTAAAGTTGTGTTCAAATGTTTTAAAAAAGTCTGATTTGCACTTTCAACCAACATTTATTTTTATCTGAATCTCACAATTATTTTTAAACTTAATCACCATACAGCACTTGTCCTAGAACAGTCTAAAATTCTAACTGTTTTCTTGTGATTCTGAATCTATTTTGTATGGAGAATATTCTCACTATCGTGATTCTGGCTTCTGTGCATCAACAACAGCCTGTAAGACAGCAGCACTGCGGGGAGTTGGTGAGAGAGCACGAGGGAAAAGGAGAAAACCAAGCTTCTCATTTCATTAGACGGTGCGCTAATGAGTGGTAGCAGTGCTAACAATGCTCTCTTGTGGAAGCAGGAGAGTCAGCAAACACATGCACAGGCAGCCTGGGCCCAGCAGCAGGGGAACGGCTATATTTAAACACCTGTTAACCTCTGGCTGATGACACAGCTCTCGAAGGATCGCTTAAAGAGCACCTGAGAGATACATCACACAGGTGTATGAGATCAATCAGTATCATTCTGTCCAGACATTTAGGCAATAATTCAATGTAAAATAAGTTATTTCACATAATATTTATACCAACCAAATTTAGTCTATTTTTTCATTTTTAATGTAACGTAAGTTCAACATGCTGGTGTTACTATTTCACTGCTTTATCCTATTTAACTTTTTTATGAAATAACAAACTGTTCAGTCCAGTGAGAGGCAAATAGTGGGCCCGTGGACCAACTCTGGCCGCGGCACAGAAATATTTGGTCATGTAGAGAAAAGGCCACTTTGTTTGCTTTTTGCAATTTATTTCTTAACCTTTCCAAAATGTCCTGTAATTCCACTTTAGAGATTAAGCAAATTACGGCCCACCTACAAGAAACCTGTCAAAAATCAAAAGGGGAGCGCTGTAATAGCTGCCTTTTCAATAACATAACAGGATATTTCTGCATATAAAAATGTTGATGCCCCCTCCAAAAAAAAGAAAATCATCAGGATGTGTTATTTTTTTAAAAAATGTAAGTGAAGTTTCATTCACTCAAACATAAAACACATTTTTGTTCATCAAACGGTCAGCAATAATAATGAAAGGTCACACTCTACGGCATAAAGGAAGTACATCACAGTCTTTTTGTTTCCGATCTGCATTCAAAGTCCTAAAGCTAACCTCAATTAAATATATGAAAAGTGAAATACAACAGTCTAAAACGTGGAGTGGATACCCAAATCCACACCATGTCTCCTACGCTGTCCCGTCGCTAGAAAAATCTGCCCATTATTAAATCCTGATCTATTGAACTAACTAAGACTCACGACCACATCAAACTCATTCCCAAGGCTTTCCTGTTTACTATTAAGAGCCGTGAGCCGAGTGGATGGAAAAACACGAGGTATTGATTCTTCTTCCATCAGCGTGGGTAACTGCTGATAAGTGGAGGAGCCCTACAGCTGGATGATCATAATATGAACATTACTGAGAGCTAGACAGCGAGCACAGAGGACATTATCCTCTGTGTGGCAATGACAACAATCAGAAGATGGCAGGAGCCTTGAATACTGATGTACTTACCCGTCACCTCTCAGAGGGAGCAAATTTAGTGTTAGCTTTCAGTGATGGAACAGCAGAGCAGCATGCACACAGATTCAGGAGATGAAATCAACATTCTGTATGAGGACTGATGACTGTGAGGGGGAATGCTGCGCACAGCGGGTGAACTCTGGGAGGCTGGTGAGGAGGACCGACAGGGAGAAACCCGATCAGCCTATTAGAAAGGAGATGGTGCTGATGATGAGCGGTGAAGTGTTGGCAGGTAGAGCAGACGTGACAGATGGCCGTCAGACAGGGAAGAGGAAAGTGGCAGTGATTAGAAGGGACGCCGGACAGGTGGGATAGTGAGGGTATCTAAAGAGCTTTAGGAGCATAGAAAGGTTTAAGATTCAGAAAAATAGGGAGTGGAGAAGGTAGTAACAAACAGGTTATGGGGGAGGTAAAAGCTAAAGCAGACCTGCTTCCTCATCCTCATCCTCCTCCTCATCGTCATCATCAGAGCTGGATGACGAGGGGGCTGCTGCTGCTGGGCCTGAGGTGGTGGCAGAGACAGAGCTAGCTCCACTATTAGCAACATATCCATATTGCATGCCTGTTGGAAGGGGGTGGAGTGGGAAAGGCACATAAGAAAACTGTCAGGATGGGGTGAGTGTCATCAGACAGGGCCGTGGTAATCAGGCGCTTCACTTCCAGACATGTGATGTGTGTTTACGCAAAGAACTTCAACTGAGCAGCTGGTGGGCCGCGCACTTTGTCAGAACACAAATTAGCAGCAGACACAGGGAAACAGGTCAGGATGATGACAATTTTAAGGCAACGATTAAGAGGGTGAAAGTTTAGGTGGGATTTAACATTTGGCCATTTTCCACTGCAGGAACGAGCGGACGTCTAACGGTGGCCTCGCTGAATCGCTCTCAGGGTTTTAGTGAGATCATGTGAACTGTTTTGATGCATTCATCATAACTGAAGCTACAGCAAAATTATTTAGGCCATTTTCACACCTGCACTACTGCCCTGAACTTCTGCACATTGTGTGAGGAGCTGGATTTGTCCACTTCAGTCAGATTGGTCATTAAAGGGTCTTTAATAAAGTTGCAGCCATTTGGGAATATAGCAGGAAACTGTCCTGAGAATTCACAGTGAGCAGGCGGGTAAGCCGCCATATTTACACTCTATCCAGGTACTATCCTCCCCTTAAACAGAGTATTTCCAATAATGAGAAATACATCTGCAGCAGACTCTCTACTGCGTGCTACAGGGTCCGTAATGTCCACATTACAGATGTTCCTCGCAACTAATCTACAAGCAAGAGAAAAACAAGTTGAATTAGTCTAAAAAGGTAGAAAGCAGTCCAAACTGAGTGCAGTTCTGAGGGTTTCTCAGGTTTAGCATTAGCCATATGAACACTGTGTGCATTTAAAAGCAATATGAAACCATTAAACTCATTCTCTGATAATCAAACACAATATGTGTGGCTATAATGTTGCACATACACAACGTCAGATTTTGAGCTGAGCCGACACGCAAGCGCTCACTTTCTACATCGAGTACTGCAGACCACCTGTTCACCTTCCACCTCACTCACTTACGACGGGCGGCAGCAGGTGGCGCTGTAACATTTGTGAACCAACAGGTTTACTGGTGTAATTTAATAAAATGTGAATAATTTGTTATTTCTGGAACCATCTAGCGAGGATTTTTGACTAGTCGCACATCTCTCGTCCTGACTCGATTTCCTAAATGCAGGAAGAAGTGTTACAGCAACAGCTTTGTCCCAGCTGCTATTACTCATCTAAATAAGATATAGCAAACTGTGCACATGTGCTACACTTTTGTAGTGATCTCAGTCTGGGGGTTTAAAGTTGTGGCTTTAAGCCTGGAGCACTCGCTCTCTCCTCCCTTTTGTTCTTCTGTGTTTGACGTCTGCTAGAACAGTCGCCTGCTCTGGTAACTGCAATAATAAAGTAAATACTTTCACACGACACTGTCCCGAGTTCAAACAGTTCAAGTCTCACTGTGGGTCTTCACCCACAATGCACTGGAACCAGAAAGGAAGGGCTGATGATTGGGGGGGGCATTCTGGTAAAGGTTCGTGCCACTTTGCGCCAAGTTCCTGCAGTGGAAAGGTTTCAAGTCCATCTTTAAAGGGTCTCCAGCAATTCAAAACTTAACACACAGTTTGGTGTGAGAGTGAGTTCAGAGCAAACGTACAGTGAAATCATAGAGACAAATGTGTGTTCAAGCTAAGCTAGAATATTCCCATGGAATCAATCAGCAAAGACCTGGAGAGCATCTCCGCTGTCTGCAGTCTCTGACGGTTTAACTGCACGCTTTCATCTTAAAATCTCAAAACATCCTAATTGACCCCAACAGCCACGATCACAGCCTTCAGCATGCCACCAAAAATAATTACATCGCTTTGTTTCAATGCCAGTTAACTGCCTGAAAACCTAAAACAAAACATTTCACTATATTCACTCGAGTAACATGAAACAACTCTTTGAAATGCTTTGCATTTGGTCTGAAACATTACTCAGTTTAAAAATAGGTACGTGCCATTTTCGCCACTTTATTGCAACTAAAATCCTCAGGCAGCGGCTAATGCCAAAAAACGCCTTCTATTGTCACATTGTATAAATAATTACCTAAAATATTTTAACACCAACTATCCTTCTAACTTACAACCTAAAGGCGTGTTCTGACGCTTTATTGCTCTTCTAATTTTATACTGCCTGAGGCTGTAGATTTGTGAAACTATGAAATAGTCCTCTAATCCTAACCTGCTACTGAAGGTGAGAGAGAAAAAAATTATTCACAGGTCACAGGAAAATTTAACCAGCAGCACGCTGCAAAGAGCAAACCTGAAACCCTGAAATTTGTATACAGCCTCACACCTGCACATCTGAAAGAGCGTGTGCAGCCGATGATGTGTGTGCGCTATATTCCCAAAGTGCAGCTGTTGACATGTAACCCATTCGCATGCACTCTACATCTAAACATAGCCTCAGTGCACCAGAAGAGACCAAAACAGGCAGCACAGTGCAGAGAAACCAAGATAAGAGCGATGTTCAAACACCAAATACAGCAGGCGGAGAAAATACGGCCTCGAGGGAAGTTCGCATTATAAAGCCCCATTTTAAAAAGCACACTTTCAATGTACACGTTTAACTGAAGTTTCAGTGTGGTGCTTCTTCCCCAGGCAGCAAAACAACAAACAGGAAACTGACTTCATGCTAAAGAACTACAAAAAGGTTTTCTCTTTGATTTTTTCTGGTTTTCAGCTTCTAAAACATAAACAACAAAAATATAAAAGTTAACAAATACATAATGTACATTTACTCTCATTCTTACCTTGATGGTGGCCCGGTGAGGAATGGACTGAAGCGGAGGGGGTCCCTGAGGGTGGTCGGTCTGCGTCTGCACCGCCGCCGCTGCTTTGAGCGACCCCGCTGTAGGAGTTGTAGCTCAGAGCAGCCTGGCGGCTTTGGTCGTAGTGGGGCTGGACTGCGTTTTGGGCTGCAGTGGAAAAAAAGATTATAAGAATTAGCTAGGACACAGCTAAATATAAGACATTTTGAAGAGAAAAGTGCAGAAAAATCAAAAACATCTGAGCAAAGTTTGATGTTCTGGAAATGAAAAGCTGTGTTGGAAAACACAAACTGCACCTGGACCTTCTACAGATGCTGAGGGATAGCTTCGAGCTGCAAAAAGTTGTTAATTTATTTCCTTTTTGGCTGATTTGTGCCAGTTTTTCTCAGCGTAGCCTATAAAACTCTGCCTGCATCTTCAGAGAATTCACAACTACACATTCAAGGAACATTGAAGTGTGATTTTAATGATTACCTGTGCTTCCTTGACCATTCACTGTTGGTGCCACCTGGCTGGGAGGACCCACGCCATACCCAGGATGCCCTTCTGTTGAGGACGGTGGAGGCGCAGCGCTGTACTGATGTAAAGGTGTGCCCATCTGGGTGGTGCTCTGGGAGGAACTCAGAGTGCCATACTGACTGCTTCCTGGAGCAGATGGGTATGAAACAATTGGATAGAGGGGACCTCCAGGACCACTAGCTGCCATGGGGACCAAACTGGGCTGCTGCTGCTGCTGTGGAGAAGCGTGGTACGACTGCGGTCCATAGTAGGATGCTGGAGTGGAGTAGGGTGGATGCTGCTGTAATGGCTGTTGGCTGTACTGGGTATTTGACGGTGGAGGTGCTGCAGAGGGGTGCGTGGCATATGGCTGAGAAGGAGGGGCAGAGCTCAGGGGAGCACTGTAAGGTGCTACATGATGCTGAGGGAGGTGGTGGTGGTGCTGCTGCTGCTGCGGATGGTTGTTCTGATAGTAGTTAGCACTGTGGGCACTGTTCGTGATGGGTGCTTTGCTGGAAACAGGAGCAGTGTGGCCAGCGGTGGTGGGGTAGCTCTGTTGGTGTTGAGCTTGGGCTCCATAGTATCCTGTAGGTGGATACATGGAAGGGTAGGCTTGTACTGGACCTGAAAGGGGGGACAGGACAATAAAGCATCTGGTTAATAAGAATAAATGTCAACATTTTGTCAATCTTTGCATTTCTCCGTTATTTGTGAGCATTACTAAATTACTAAACACGATCATACTTGAATTACAGGGTGAAAATAAACAGAAACAAGAACAACTGTATTTAAGAGTCCTTCTTATTAACTGAAACATTTCTAATTTTTTCACCAGCGAGGGCATTTTAAACATCTGGCTCAAGCTCTTGATTTTATTTTGAAGGGCCAACTAGAACAGGATTACCTGCCTTCACAGTCACAAAACACCATTTTAGCCCCGAACCCTCCCGGAAAGTTAGCATTTCAAAAAAACAAAGCCCCACTGGTACCGGCACAAACGTAGACCTCTCATGAACTGAACCATCAAGAACCAACAACAAGACCATGAGGCTTCTAACGTTCTCTCCGAGCTTAAATTTTTTTTCCTCAACTGTTATCATTTTGCATTTTCCTTTGCACTGTGATGGTGGAAAAAACCTGCACAGGTCTGCTCACAATTTGAATGCTGTATGAAATCTCCCAGAAATACAAAACTACTGAATTACATCCTTTTATAGCCATTTACTCTTGAGTCTCCCCAACGTCCACTTGACCACCTTCTGCAGGGCCACCAGTGAGTGTATTATGACCTCCAGCCTCACCTCCCAGTTTGGCATCTGTACGAACTACGAGAAACATCAGCTGAATGGGTTGGTGAAGACAGCCAGAAGGATTATAGGTGTCGCCCTCCCCTTGCTGCTGGACATCTACAGCGAGCGCTGCATCTGTAGGGTGTCAGACATCCTAAAAGACCCTTAGCACCCATCTCACAGTCTGTTCTCCCCGCTACCATCTGGGAGAAGGTTCAGGAGCATCAGGACAGCAGACAGCTTCTTCCCCCAAGCTGAACAAACTGTGACCAGGGACCTTCTTTGGACATTTGCACAATTCTTGTTTTGCACAATCTTAATTGCACAGCTGCTGGCCTTACTGCTTAGCCTATTTATATTTTAGTTTGATTGTTTTTAACTTTATTTGCACTGCTTCGTTCCAGGTGAAACACAATTGTCTTTCTGTTGTACCTGTAACTGCAGAAATGACAACCTTTCAACCTTTCACTCTGAAGTGTTAAAGATGGTCCCTTAAATTAAGAATACTCTAAAGCATCCAGCCACCTATTTCCCCATTATCTTTATTAATTCCAGAATATATATAACAATATGATTGGTCTCAATTAGCACTAATAACAGATGAAGAATAAAGCTGTAACATGCCTTACACACACACACACATTTCTACTGTGTAATATATTTATTAACTATTGTCTACTTGGAAAAAACGCATTATTTTGAGCCAACCTGCAGCCTGATTTTTTAACATTTTATCCCCCTTCTTGTTGAGTTTGTGTACAAGTGTTTAGAGGTTCGTGTGAAGCGTAATAAATTTGTCCGAAGTTATTAAAAAATAAAAATCACAGGTTATCATTAGCAGGCTTCAGCAGCTCTTCCCTTAGTAACTGAGGGTTAATTAAAGGAGAGCTCTCAGCTGAATAAGAACCCCTCTATAAATAGAAAGTCAATTATTTTAGCGCAACTTTAAGTTGTTGGTTATTGGAGATTTAATATAAAGATGATTTTATGGAAAGATGTGTGCAAATAGCTATTTTCACGCTAACAGATAGCTACCGTTAGCTGCTCCCTCCTTTGGCTTCCAATGACCACGTTAGCTTGTAAGTTAGCTGCAGTTAGCTTTAGCTAAAATCATCGCAGTCTTTTTACAACTCGCCGCTAATTTATATCCAGTGTCAGGCTAACTAACAGCAAAGGGCAGTTCCAGTGTATAAAATACAAAAAGCACAGAGAAGGAGTGAGTAAAAGGCTTTCATCAGAGGGTTAGCATGCGAACGAACCATTCTGATAGGGGGGCGCTGCTCCGCCGTTCGGCGCCGAGTTCTGGCTGTAGCTGACGGCGCTGTTCAGGTTAGTGAAACCGGGTGCAGACATCGCTCGGTCCTCCCGTCCTTATGCCCGCAGACACACAGCCGAGTGAATATACATGAGCGTCCCTGTCACGGACCCTGCCTTCCCCCCGAGAGAGGCGACTCAGAGGCTGCTGCTGGTCAGTAGAGACCCGGGCAGCCTGGCCAGCTCCGCTCGGCTGAAAGCTGAAGCCTTCAGTTGGGATGTTGAGGAGCTTAGCAGCCTCCAGGATGTGGTCCTCTCACTCCCTCTGGTGGAGTTTCAATGCGAGAATGTTTCATTTTTCATGACATGCATTTTTGTTCTGCAATAATCTATGCAATTAAAGTGCATGGTGTTTTATTTCTGCATAGATCTTGGCACAAAAACAGCTTTTAATGCCTGGCATTTATGTGTGCCTCCACACATGCAAGCAAACACAAATACACCTTCAACAAACTACCAAATAAAGACACCCAATAAATACATAAAATATGCTAACACCTACAACCACACTGGGGTTGTCTCTGTATTCTGTAATCTCCTTACCTCTGTGTCAGCACTACACCTGTAGATCTGCCAAAAGAAATATGATCTTAAGTTAGAATCCTAACTAAAGGCACTTTTTGTAATTTCCCCTCTGTAGAATATAACACTCCCCCACCAGATAGCGTGTTGAGATGTTTTGGATACCTGCTTGTGTTTACAACATTTGACCTTTCTATTTATTTCCCAGATTCCTTCAGGAGACTTGGCCCTTTGCAGAATACCATTATAAGAACATGCGCTTACTGATTTACCTGATACAAATAAGGGTTAAACTGACTCAATGCAACACTTTCTGGTAGATACTGGTATTACACAAAAGTACAGCCCAGCAGAAGCATTGGTATCTGCTCCTTAGTGCGAGGAGGAACAGGAGGAGCACCGCCTCCTCCAGCAGGCTACTCATGTGCATGTTTCTGACCAAACTGTCAGAAACAAACTCCATCAGCATCGCATGAGGGCCCAACATCCTTTAGGGGGACTTGTGCTCACAGCCCAGCCCTCTGCAGCTCGACTGGCATTCATCAGAAATCACCAGAACTGGCAGGTCCACCGAGGGGTCTCCAGACTCTGTCACATCTGTCATATTCAGTTTTATTAAAAGCTATGATTTTCTTACCAGTTTCATGGACTGCTTTTGTTGCTGTAAGATTTTGGGATAAATAAAAGTATATTTAATCATATACATTATCTATATTAGTTTAGTTCATCTGAAAGGCATTCTTAAACTTTCACCCGCTGAACTTAATACTTAACTGTATACTTTCGGGCTGTTTTTGATACATATTTATAATTATATATGCTAGAGGGAAGTCCTGTCATGAGTTTGTGTCATGCCACGAGAGGCACACAGATGCTCTGCTGCTTGTGGTTTGTTGAAACAGTGATGTGCAGATTTTGGAAAGCACAAAGTCTCTTAGTAATGCGTGCATGTTTAGGTTATACATGGAGCACTAAATAATGGTGAATCTGTTTGTTAAAAGGCTTAAAAACATAACTGACAGTTTAAAAGGACGATTTGAAGACAAAACATTTATATTCTTATATATAAGTCCAAATTGAGCTTTCATTACGAATGAAATGTTCACAACATTTACATAAAATGATAAAATTTGTGGATTCAGCAGATATTCTCTCAGATTTCCTCAATAAAAGCTCACTAAAATGTTTCTTTAAAATCAACTTCATGAGCCTCCAAATATATCCAACTCAACTCCCAATACAAGTATGAAAACATCCTCATTTTAAAATTTACTGCAAACATTTGACACCACGTTTTTGTTCTCTTTAAGCACTGAAGTCCGATCAGTTTACACATCTCGAGGTATTCTGGGGCGTCCGTCGGTGCACTCGCACTCCTCTTTGTGATGTGAGGTCTGCTCGGACCGAGCCTTTCCTTTGGTCTGGCAGGTGGGGCAGCAAGCGGTGTGGCCGTGCTGTCTGCAGCCGGGACAGGACAGCACCAGCTGGCAGCAGAACTGGGTGGAGCAGAGCTTATACTGGTCCCACGGACACCGGCAGTACCTGCAATCTGAACAGCCACTTATTTTATTTAAAAAAACTATGAGACAATTAAGGGTTTATGGGTGCTTTCTGATACTGTTTAACATGCAGAGAACGGACTGCGTTTATACGCTAACCTGAGATGATGTCACTGTTTGAGGAAATGGTATAGCGTTCATCAAACACGAAAAGCTTTCCACGATAGAACCCCTCGGGGAAACGCTCCAGGTACTTATGAATGCCACCTTTCAGCTGGTAAACCTCCTTACACACATCCTGGCAGCAGATTCAGGAGAGAAATGTGAACAAGAGTTTAAAACTTGAATGAAAACTGTGCTAAAGTGTGTGTGTGTGTGTGTGTGTGTGTGTGTGTTTCAATATCTAAACCACTGCTAAATGGCTCCCCCTTGTGAAGAATCAGCAACCTGCAACATGTGAGCAAGCCGAGCCAGCTGACATGCTTACTTTGGAGCGGAGGTAGGCGGAGCCACGCTCACAGCGGATCCCGCCTGTGCAGTACATCAGGACCTTCTTGTCTCTGAACAGCTCGAGGTTCTGGTCCACGTAGTCCGGGAAGTAGCTGAACTTACGGATATTTGGGGCCAGACACTGAGTGAACTGCCCCTGAAGACAAAAAATAATAATTATTCAGTTTAGCAGCTTTTGCACATTAGGCTGAAATAGCCGCACCTCAGCACCGCTGCTTCTGGCTAAAACACTGAGGCTTATGAAACTGAGTCCAGTCAGTTTCTGTTTGGATTGCAGACTCTTTGTTTCCAATTACAAATCTCAATTTTCTGCCCATCCTTAATATTTGCTCGTGGTAGCTGGTGCACAAACAAAACCCAAGACCTTACATTACCCTGAGACAGCCAAAAGGTCCAGATTACAGCCGACTGAAGCTTTGGAAACAGTGAAAGTCAACGATCTCCAAAAGAAAACTGGCTTTCTACTCACAATTTTACTCTCGTAAAAATTGCGGCAGTCCAGGAGGATGGTGTCATTGCACGAATCTCCTTTGTCCAGAAGAGCCTCCACTTCTTTATGAAACTCTTCAGGCTCCAGATGAACTCCTAAGAGGCAAAACAGACACGCAGCGGACGTGATAAACACGCACAGTACGGAGTTTCTCATCAGCTGATCCAACAGCACAGCTACGTCTGCAGAGCAGCAATCACTGCAGCTGTTCGACGCCTTATTTTGATAAGAAAGGTGATGATATTAGTGAAATGGCTACAAACAAATAATACCTGCCAACTGGTAAGAAATAACATCAGGGTCCACTCCCATTGGGACGATCTCCTTGTAGACCCCAACCTTCAACTCTGTAAAACACTCTGCGCCACCATCACTGGTCTGAACAAACACAAATGAACAGTATCATTAATATTTAAGGTTTAACAAAAAATATAGGGTCTAATTATTTATGTCAGTGATGGAGAAAACATACAGTAACAATTCAGTTTGTGTGTGATGGAGCCTGCAGGAGTCCCACGTCCCTATGCAGGACTATTAAGAGGAGGTGGTGACACTAGTACATAAAATCTGTTTTTTCTTTATCTGATTCTGACCTTAAAATCCTCCTCATCCATCCTGAACAGTGGATGTGAATGCATTGCCTCTATGTAAAGGTCAGTGGCCAAGATGGTGCCACCAACTGTCCCATTGATGCCTTCAGCTGCCACCCTCACCTAAAGGAAAAGATTAATGTTTATTTTAATGGCACCGTTAAGCTGAACTTACACGCTCCTTCATGTAAACATCCCTCAGCTCGAGGCTGGATGGGAGAATTCATTCACCTTGCCAGTTAAGTGGAGCTTCTCACACAGAGCGTTCTGCCAAGCACAGATGACGTGTGGATCCTCGACGCGACAGTAGTGATAGTAGAGCAGAACTCTGCCTGGACCGCTGACAGACAATAAGAGAACAAAGACTGAAAATAAGGCATTTAAAAATTAAAACTGGACTCATTAATAATCTACAATATAGATTATAGCCTGCCAACTGAACCCAGACTATCTGCACCTTTTAAGTTGGTTGTCAGAGACGTGACTGATATCAGGAATCCATGCAGAGACATCCACTGCTTCTGCCTTGTGCTCGTTCACCTGCTGCGTTTCAGGCTCTTCTTCCAGTTGGCTTAACAACCGCTCGTACTCGGCCTGTGTGAGCTGCTGTATTTCAGCACTGTGAGTTCGGGCCACGTGTTTGTGAACGGCCGCGTGCTCGTTGAAGGTCTGGCTGCAGCAGCACCACGAAGGGCTTCCTTCCTCTTGACTGCCGTCCCTCTTGGATGCCACAAAGGCAGCAAATGACTGAGAAGGTGAAAAAGATAAAAATTCATAGCTGCATCAGTATCGCTTAGGCTTGAATTTATACAAAAATAATAACTAAAACTAAAATAATAAACTGGAAAATATTACAAAAATAAACAGATTTTTAAACAGAAGAACTACTTTTTTCTTCCGTTAGACTCCCAGCCCACAGCTGAGAAACCACTGATAATAAATATACAATTATAGGACGCAATACAGACCATTGTAATACTATGTTATGATTGCTGTTGTGTTTATCGTAGCTCTGTGGTGGACGGACTGTGTAAAATCTCAATCACTTTGAATACAGATCTGGATGAGCTATTGTAACAGAGACTGCTGGTTTTTCAGGGATGGCTGAATCTCATTAGATTTAAATGAGCTTTCATTAGTGTGTCAGTCCATCTCAGATTGTGTTTCTGTGGTACAACTTGTCATCTTTGCTCAATCAAGCCTGAAGGTTGGATGGAAATAGCACATTCAATAATATACCATTCACAAATTGTCACTAATTGTCTTTTGCAGTGTTAATGTATAATGCAAATACGTGACTTTACAAGACTGCTTGATTTTTTTGTTCATATTTTAACCAATACTCGGACATTTTGCAATATATCTGTCCCAAATTACATATCCTGATCCAGTTTTATGCTAAGAAAAGCCGGTGAAAACAGGGACTTGTAACAGCAGCCAGTGTTTCCTGATGCCCACCTTCCTCCTGCAGAAGCTGAAGAACCTCCTCTGTGGGGCAGAAAGTTGCCTCTCGTATTTGGATCCATTACAAGAAGAGGACTCAACCTCCCAGTTTATGAACTCTGAGTCGGCTGCATCATCCGCCGCCATGCTGTTAGAGAGCTCTTATATAGTCAGCCGGTTTGAGTAACAGTATATATAAAGTCACACATGTTATTAAAAACAAAAACAAAACAATTCCGCAAACGTGCAGCAGAAAAATCAGAGCGTCAAAGGCAGTCGCACCTTCCGGTTGAACCGGATGTGCTTCACTTGAATCAAACCGCTGTTATTTTTCGCGTAGCGGCCGGAGGCTAAATCAGCCACATATAAACTCGTTTAACGGATTCAGTGTTTTCTTTCTCAGTCATCGCATCGTCTGGCTGTCTTGCATCAACAGCGAAGCAGGGTGAAACATGTCCAGGAGGCGGCACAGCGACGAGAATGACGGTGAGACGGTGCTCATTATTCGGACCTTTAGGCTAACCAGCGGCGGCTAGCTGGTGTTAGCGAGCTTTTCACGCGTCCACGCGTGCTGTTCGGGGGATTATTTTACGAGGTTAATACTTTGGGGTTTATCAGTTCATCCAAAAAGTGCAAAACAGTGATGGCTGCAGGTGCTTAGTGACATTGTGGCGCACTGAAAGCGAGAAAAGTGCGCAAATTGTTCCAGCCGCGGCAAAACGAGCCGGTGCAGTTAGCTGCTGGATTAGCTGGCGTCAGTTCAGCAGCGGAGTAAATGAGTGTGGGGGCGGTTACCAAACATGCCGAAACATGCGTGAGATTTGGTGTTCACATCTGTCGTGTGGCTGGTTAAACGTCTAACTATTGATCTGAATTTACGAGGGGATCACCTAAAAGAATGAGTTGTGTAAGATCCTGTCATAAAATGGGGCCAGCTCTGGTAATAGATTATTCCAGCTCTGTTCTCTCAATCTGGAACTCCTCTAGAGTACCTTTGCATATGCACACATACGCAAACGCACCTTCTTCTGAACGGCCATCCTTCGGAAGCCTGTAGAGGGGCTGTACTCACAGTCAGTGCATGGGCACAAATCTGTGGGCTATCTGTCTATCTAATCTATCTATCTAACTATCTATAAAAAATTAGGCCATACATGCACTCGGTCTTTACCTGCCCCTGTTCTTTTCACTTGCTGCACTTAAAAAAGAAAAGAAAAAAAGCAGAGAAAAAACTGGTTAAAATACTTTCACTGCAGTCTTGCATTTTTCTCTCTTTGTGGGGTAGATGGTGCCAAAATTGCTTGTTTGCAGGAACAATCCTCTGTTTGTTGTTGTTGAGATGTCATATGCAAACTGCTGGCTGCTTCAGTAAAATGAAGCCACACCGATGACCTCTGGGACATGGGGTTGATTAGTTTAGAACCAAATGCAGGTAAAAGTTAAATAAGTTGCAGCCGATTCAGATTTCTGTGGTGAATTTTTTTTTAGAGTTTACTGTGTAACCTAAGCAAGTGGCTGACATCATTACTGGAATTCATGCTTGTGTGTTATGTGTTAATTACCTTGTGGTTGTGTCCTGGTGTTTTATATGCGGTGCCAGTCACAATAGAAACAAGTAAGGTTTTTCCAGTTCTTTGTACATTCCCTCGCATCCATTCCAACAGTTTGAGCAGTCTCCCTCCCTCCTGACATCTTATATTGATATCTTATATAATTTACTGACATCTTATATTGAGGATATGATCAATATTCCTTATATGGAGGTGATAAGTTTTTTTTTATCTTTTTTTATCTCTTTTTTTTTATCTCTTTATGAAAAAGTATCCGGTACTGAACAGGCTGATCATAATAGCCTGTAATGGCAAGTTACATTTCCAGGGAGGTGCACATCAGGTTAGAGTAGGTTAAGTCATAGGGTTTCAGAGGAGTTTGCGGTTATGAAGTACCTACAGCATAGATTTAACACAGAAGTATAAATCCCCTGTTAGACGAAGCAGCATTTTTCCACAGCCAAGAAGACTGTTGATATAGTGCTATTTGATCAGATAAGACATATCGAACAACCGCTGGAGACTACAGCACTACATTTAATATAGTAAGTATGTTTATGTACATGTATACAGGAAAATAAGGAACAATGGAAAGATAATTGGGTCCCCGCCCTTAATGTTCGTCATTAGCATTCAGTCCATTGACCTGCAGTAGCAGTGGCTGGTTTCATTAAAGCTCTTATGTTTTTAAATGAGAGTATAAACGTGCCTTTCTGGAGCTTTTTGTGTGTCAACTTGTTTTCAGTCTTCTGCTGTCATTTTTGTTGCAAATGCTCTAAAAACCAACAAACAGCTGCTCAGCTTCAAACGGCAGATACGATTACAGATTAACTGGTGAACACAGTGGAACATTTACCAGCCTAACTTATTTCCTACAGGAGCTGCTTGAGCCTCTTTCAGCTCTGATTATTGTGTTACTCTTTCACCTCTCCAGGAGGTCAAGCCCATAAGAGGAGGAGAACATCGGAGCCGATTGAGATTGAAGACCGTCTGGAGTCGCTGATATGTCGTGTCGGGGAAAAGGTAAGGAGACCCTACAGGGAAGGCACAATTTTTACATTTGTTACATTTGAATTAATTTGTAAAATATTTCCTTACAGAGCACGTCGTCCCTCGAGAGCAACCTGGAGGGCCTCGCTGGCGTCTTAGAGGCAGACCTGCCGAACTACAAAAGCAAAATCCTGCGAATTTTATGCTCTGTGTACGTTCACGCCTTTTCTCACTCTTTTCTAATAAGGAGTAAAAAGGGTGTTTTGAGTGGCGGTTGTCATTATGTTTAGGCCTGTCACGATAACAAATTTTGCTAATCGATTAATTGTCTCAGAAATTATTGCGATTAACGATAATAT
>JAVDPK010002260.1:345161-360732 GCA_034780415.1 Cichlasoma orientale | reverse complement strand
CCATCCAGCGTCTTCAGTAGAGAGAGACACGAAGAAACGATAAAGCCGATAAATAAAAATTGTCTACCTCATTTTAAATTATCATACGATTAATTGATTTATTGTTTATCGCGACAGGCCTAATTATGTTGTCATTTGCTGACAGGGCGCGCCTCCTGCCCGAGAAGCTGACCGTCTATACGACCTTAGTTGGTCTCCTCAACGCTAGGAACTACAACTTTGGGGGCGAGTTCGTGGAGGCCATGATCCGGCAGCTGAAGGAGACGTTAAAAAACAACTTGTACAATGAAGCTGTTTACTTGGTATGCTGACTTTGCATAATAATCCTAAAGATTGCTTTTAAATGAATCAACATGTGCACTTTGGTATATCTTTAATCATTTCTCTTTGATTAGGTCCGTTTTCTGTCTGATTTGGTCAACTGCCATGTGATTGCTGCTCCCTCTATGGTGGCCATGTTTGAAAACTTTGTCAGTGTTACTCAAGAGGAAGACGTGCCACAGGTAGGCAGAACGAGACTTTAAAATAATAATTAGTTGTTTTGTTTATAGTCTTGGTTGTAAACGTATTTTTTATGACAGACAAAATAATGTTCTTTTATTTTTAATGAAAGTCTTTAAATGTGATTATTATGGAATGTATTTGGATTTTCACCAGCTGATGGCTGCGTCGCGGTCCTTATTGTGGTGGGTTATGGATTACGAGCGCTATAACTGGTCTCTTTTTGCGTCGTCAGGTTCGGTCGGACTGGTTTGTGTACGTCGTTCTGTCCTGCCTGCCCTGGGTCGGTAAGGAGCTTTATGAGAAGAAGGACGTTGAGATGGACCGGCTCCTCAGCCAGATCGAAGGCTACCTCAAGTAAGATGTCCTTTTTCTACTCTTTGGTGGTTAGATTTCAGTTATGCAATCATTATGCGCTGCTTCCGGTTCATTTTTATTCTCATCTGAAATCTGTGTCGCCCACATTTTTTTAGGAGGAGAGTAAAGACCCACGTTCCCATGCTGCAGGTGTGGACCGCAGAGAAACCCCACCCACAAGAGGAGGTGAATGTCCTGCAGTCATTTGGTCTTAATTTTTAATACAGTTCTGATGGGAGATTAAAAGTTGAACAGCGGCAAATATGTAATAGAAGTGGCTCCTTCTGGCCTCATATTTACTGGAGCTTGCTGTTTGGACACAGTAATAACGCAGTAATAACCTCCTGTCTGTTCTCCAGTACCTGGACTGCCTTTGGGCTCAGATTCAGAAGCTGAAGAAGGACCGCTGGCAGGAGCGTCACATCCTTCGTCCGTACATCGCCTTTGACAGCGTGCTCTGTGAGGCGCTGCAGCACAACCTGCCCCCCTTCACCCCACCGGGCCACATGCCCGATGCCCAGTACCCCATGCCCCGGGTCATCTTCCGCATGTTTGACTACACCGATGCCCCAGAGGTTCGTTACAGATAAAGCGCTGTGATTGGTTAATCAGACTGTCTGAGCTGGTCTGCAGATATAAGCAGAGATTTTGTCTTTTTTTATCATTAGTGTTAACGCTGTAACCAGCATGACTTCCTGTGTGATTTACATCTTTTGTTGTGTATGTGCTCACATTCGTGTGTCCTGACTTTTAAAGCTTTTCTCCTCTTTCTCTTCAGGGCCCCGTTATGCCTGGCAGCCATTCTGTGGAGAGATTCGTTATAGAGGAAAACCTGCACTATATAATGAAAACTCACTGGAAAGAGAGGAAAACATGGTGAGTAATGAGGGTTTATTTAAAAGTCTGATTCATGCAACTGAATGCTCACTTGTGCACTAAAATGTTTAAACTCGTGGGGTTTTTGTTCCCTTTCTAACACTCAGCGCTGCCCAGCTGCTCAGCTACCCCGGGAAAAATAAGATCCCGCTCAACTATCACATCGTGGAGGTACATTTTGTTGTTTCTGGCATCAAAGGTGCAGAAATGCAAAGCTGTTCTATTATAATCTGGTGGGGGTTTCTCTTTCTTTCAGGTGATCTTCGGAGAACTTTTCCAGCTGCCCGCGCCACCGCACATCGACGTCATGTACACCACACTGCTGATCGAGCTCTGCAAACTGCAGCCCGGGTCGTTGCCCCAAGTTGTATCCTTGATTAATAACCTTTCCGACTGCTTCTTTTGAACATTGCACACAAGTGTTAAATGTACCAAACTGTTGCAGAAACAGACCCTGAATGCACCGCGCGTGCTGCCTCGTTACAGAATTTACCTCGATGTTAAAGTTCTGCGATGTTTACTGAAGTACTGAAAAAGTCAGAGGTGTAAAATGTGATCAGTCTTTATTGATGACTGTAGGAAAATCATTCTCTAGAGTTAACATAGAGAGTATTTAGAGCAGAACCATCGTGAGTAACCTTAACCTCAACCTGTGGGGTTAAAATGTGACTGCGTTCTCCTTTCTGTCACTCCTGGAACCTTTTCGTCGTCATCGTTGAATACAGGCAGCAAAAAATGCCCCAAAAATACAGAAACACATTTATTTGTCATGTTGCCATCAAATCATTCTTTTCGGGACGTTCTCGCGCTGCCCGAGCATCAGCGTCTGCGAGCAGCGCCGAGAGTAAACGCTGGAGTCAGAGCCCCGAACTCCATTTTTCTTTTTTTTGTGTTATACAAAGACAAATAACACACAACATACCCTGATCCAGAGCTCTAGTATGCTTCTGTTGTTGTTAGATCAGTGTCACAGTGACACAATAAAGCTTAAATAAAGTAGCTTAATATAATAAACACTATATGATGAGACGGAATATCTCAGTAGGGTAAAAATGACACATAATGGGCACAGTTCATGGGGAAAATGAAATAAAAGTTCATTATGAATAACATTTTGAATGCACCTGTGAAAGTTTGATGCAAACGGGTTTCAGGTTTTATTTAATGAGCGCGTCTTTGCCTTGACACCCGCCTGTTAGCTGGCCCAAGCCACAGAGATGCTTTACATGAGACTGGACACCATGAACACCACCTGCATAGACAGGTAATGTTCACTTTAACCATACAGGGAGAAGGCAGCGTGCTTCCTGACTCTGAGTTAACACTGCAATCCCATCTCACTTCTAATTCTTACAGATTAATTAACTGGTTTTCTCATCATTTGAGCAACTTCCAGTTCCGATGGAGCTGGGATGACTGGTGAGTGACCGAGGGGAGCGTCCACAGCTGCCATATATATTGTTTTAAATGAGCTCTATTTAATATGTAATATGATCTGTCACTAAAGGTCTGACTGCTTGACTGTGGATCTAGAGAAACCCAAGCCCAAGTTTGTCAAAGAGGTTCTGGAGAAGTCCATGAGGTACTGGAGCATCGCTCGTGCTTTCTTTGAGTCTTTCTGTCCTGCAGAGGAGAGGAAGTCGGGTCTGATACTGTAGTTAGAAGAGTTTCCAGGGCACGAGTCTGTTTGTTTAATCTTTAGTGTTCATGGAGGTGCATCAGGGCCTGAAAGAGGGCAAGTTACAAGAAAATATTCTTTTGGATTATAAAGTCATAAATTTGAGGAAAAAAGAATCACATGAGTTCATTTGGTAAAGTCCGCTCAGCCTCATCACGTGTCTGTGCGGATTTATTAATTTGATAATCGGAGCAAATGTTTTATGTGTCGCTCCATTATCTTTTCTCTCTAATATGAGCGGCTTTAATGTCTCCACCCTGGTCTCTGCTCTGCTGCTTCACTCAGACTTTCGTACCATCAGAGGATCGTGGACATCGTCCCTCCAACCTTTTCAGCCCTCATTCCTGCGAATCCCATCTTCATTTACAAATATGAAGATGAGACCTCCTGTAAGAATCACAGACATTTTTTATTTCTTCTTATTAACGTGACCTGTGCCTGAAACCTGACTGTTCAGCATCAAATGCTGGTAACTAACCGTACGACTGTCTGCTGCCTCGCAGCTTCGTTGCCGGGCTACCCGATGTCCATCACCGTTGGAAACGCCATCAAGAACCGAGCATCCAACGAAGAGATCCTCACCGCCCTCAAAGAAGTCCCCAACCCCAACCAGGAAGATGATGATGGTTAGTTTCCTCCTCTATCTTATTTACTCTGCGTGAAGCGGCTCCTGTGCGAGTGCAGTGCTGCTGCTTCCTTCTTTGGTTACGTTTCTTTCTCCGTCCGTCCAGACGAGGGCGAGAGCTTCAACCCCCTGAAGATCGACGTGTTCCTGCAGACTCTGCTCAACCTGGCAGCCAAATCCTTCAGCCACTCCTTCAGTGCGCTCGGCAAGTAAGGAGCCGAAATGTTTGATTAGATTCAGATTTGATACAGAAAGATGCATCCGATGTATTCAGTGAGGGAACAGCGTTTGGAGTGGAATAAAAGTAGGTGTGTGTTATTAGACAAAGTAGCTGAAACAGTCGTGTTAATGTTTAATGCTCACCTGAAATTATTAAGAGCTAAAACAAAATGAAAACTAGTTATTACCTTAAACGCTAACAAGTTTAGAGTCAAACGAATGACTCGAGACTCGCTGGCCTCACCTGCGCCTGATGCTTCCAGGTTTCATGAGATCCTGAAGACTCTGGCAAACAGCGACGAGGGGAAGCTGCACCTCCTCAAAGTGCTGTATGAAGTGTGGAGGAACCACCCGCAGGTACAGCAAACAGTGTGACGCCCGCAAACACGTGAATGAATCCGGTTCCAGCTTTCGGTTCCTGTAAACCTGTCTCTGCTGCTTCGTAGATGATCGCCGTGTTGGTGGACAAAATGATTCGGACGCAGGTCGTGGACTGTGCCGCGGTCGCCAACTGGCTCTTCTCTCAGGACATGGCCCACGAGTTCACCAGGTGGGGTGTGAAACATCGAGAGCATGCGGATGTTTAGGTTTTACCGTGTTTGAGATAAAAACTGAGCTCTTATGAAGGGTCCGGAGTGCACGGCCTGCTTTGTAAACTGAAGGACTCTCTGTGCCCCATCTAGGCTGTTCGTCTGGGAGATCCTGCACTCGACCATCCGAAAGATGAACAAGCACGTGCAGAAGATCCAGAAGGAGCTGGAGGAGGCCAAGGACAAACTGGAGAAGCAGCAGCACAAGAGGGTAACCTTGTTGGTTTTCAACCACGCGCTCATCGTTACGTGAACGTTAAGCCTAAAATAATCCAAAAATGATATTAAATGAATTCAGTTAAAATGTTTGTTCACTACTAGAAGGACAGCGGGGACGACGAGGACATGGACAAGAACAGTGAAGATGAGGAGGGTCAGCTGGAGGAGCAGATCGAGAGGCTGCAGGAGAAGGTGGAGTCGGCTCAGAGCGAGCAGAAAAACCTCTTCCTCGTCATCTTCCAGGTACGGATGATTTACTCACAGGTGGTGCAAGCAGGTGGGGCTGGGGCTTCTGTATCCTTGTAACCCTGTAGGTGAAAGTAGGTGAGCTGTTTCATCCTCCTAAGTGCCCTCTACCAGTATAAGTGTGCGCTGCTTTGCACACTTTATGCAAACCAGTCGTGCTTAAGCGCAAAGTGCTGGTTCTGAGCAGATCCCCGCATCACTGCATCCCATTGGTCCTTAGAAGGGACGCATTGTGCATTAACTGCACTGCAGAAAGGACTGATCTGCATTATCACTGGTGTACACATGCTGGGTTTAAGTCTGGCCTGCCTCCTGCTCAGTGAAAGCAGAATGAGGGGACAGGTTGAAGTCAGAGAGAACAGAGAGAATTGGTTCTAGCAGGACCGTGTTCCAGAAAACCAGTGACAACTCAGTCTGTTAACCCTGAGATGAAACTTCTCCTCTCCTCTCAAACAGCTGACTGGCACTTTTTTCATTTCAGTGTCAAAGCTCGTATCAGAGTGCGATCACAGATGATGTTTTGAAGGTTCATGTCATGTCTCAGTGTGAACTCAGCCAGAGCTGATTGATCCTCTTTTCTGGATCGAACACTTCAGAGTTTGTTAAATCAGCGTCCTGGATCCGGGCCCTGACGTCTAAGTTAGTCGTTGCCAGCGTTGAGTCAGGACGGACGGACGGTCACAGCTGCTGACTCGGACTTTCTTCTTCCTCTAGTTATTAAAATGCACACGCGCATCTTTAAATAAAGTTTTTCCTCCCTCAGCGTTTCATCATGTTGTTGACGGAGCACCTGGTTCGCTGCGAGACGGGCAGCGTCGACATCAGCACGCCCTGGTACAAAAACTGCATCGAGCGGCTGCAGCAGATCTTCCTCATGGTAATAAAGTAAAACACTCACACGCACCATCATCATTATTCCATAAAGCTGCCGGGAACTTCCTGCGTTTGATTATGAAGTCCAGGCGAGCTTTACTTTGAATCTCAAAAGTAGAACCAGCGTCTTCCTGAACCCAGTCTGGGAAACCACACACACAGAGGTTTAATGTGACGTCTCCCCTCGTTCTGCAGCACCACGCGACCATCCAGCAGTACATGGGAACCCTGGAGAACCTGCTGTTCACCGCCGAGCTCGACCACCACATCCTGGCCGTGTACCAGCAGTTCTGCGCGCTGCAGCTCTGAGACTCACAAACCAGATGAAATGTGTACTTGTGTTCACCTGATGTGATGACGCAGCACATTAGAAACTACCAGCTCTTGCATCAAGAATCTCCTCTTCAATTTTTTGTTTTTAACACCCGTCTGGTGCCATTCATTTCAGTCATGCAGCAGAGGACGTGTGTTTGAAAAATCATGTCATTGATTCGCTGTAGTTCATTTTTGTTTCGCTCCTGTTGTGTTTTTCTTTGTTTTGTTTTCACTTCAGTTCATTTTTACCTCCCGCTCGCACCTTCATGACCGGATCTTTTTAAAAACTGAAGCCCGAGCTGGAGAAACGCTCATAGGAAAGGAGCTCTGATCGATTCTGAATCCAGAGTGCGCTCTACATTTTTTTTTATATTTGTTTTATGTGGAATTGGAAAGTTAATTAAACTCTCCAGAGTCTTTATCCCCCTGCTCGTTTGTGTCATTGTGTCTTCATGAGGTTACAGGATGAAACCCATCTCTAGTTTGAGCTTCTCTGATGTTAACCATAAAACAGTGAGATGCTGGGGCCTGGGTTCACCTCCAAACCTGCAGCATTTCCTCAGCATGTGCTTCATCTCTTTATTCATCTGTACTTTTGTCGCCGACCATTTCAGTGACTCAAAAATGAGAGAGACTCTGATTAGAGCAACTTTGGTTTGATGAATCCTAATCTTTTTCTTCCAGCCGCAGCAGAACAGTTTTAGAGGCCTGTAAAATGCTTCCATAGGAAATAAGAGTCTAAGCAGCAGCCAGGTGCTGCTAACTAAATGCACCTCAGTGAGTGTGAGCCCCTCTAATGAAAGCAGAAGTTTGGGAGCTTCACGTCCCAGCAAATTCACCCCAAAGTCAGACAGTGCAAAAGAACTACAAAGACTCTGCAGGTTCATGATGGTACAATTAAAGTAAGACTGAACAGGTGTGACTTGTTTGGAAGGGTTTCCAAAAGAAAGAACATGGCAACACGGCTTAGATTTACAAATCTGAACCAACTGCAAGAATTCAGGAACAAAGTTCTTTGGAGAGACGGCACCAAAGTGGAGCACCAAACCAAACTCAGCACAGACACCTCAGACCAGCTGTCAGCACGGTGCTGGAGGGCTGCTGATTCGGGCCCCCTGCAGTCACTCAGTGGACCGTGAACTCCTCTGTGTACCGAACAGGAGGCCGTCTGACAGCTGAAGCCAAACCGGATCATCCAGCAGGACAACGATCTCAAGCACAGCAGCAAAACAACCCGCTGCTGTGGCAGGGTTAGAGCTGTTGATGCACGCAGACCTCAGTGAAAGTGTGAGAGTCTGATTAAAGTCATACAGAGAAGCATTACTGCTCAGCAAGCTGCTGAATCACAGCATAAACGTCCTTTGTCACATGACTGTGTACATGAGCCAGTGTTGAAAAATACCTCATCTTCTTTATCAAACAGGGCATCAGTATCAGCGCTCCTCTTAGTTTAAAGAAAACGCATGAAAAACACTCCAGTAACCCAGATAAACAAATTTAATGGCTTTTAAAGTGTAAAACATTCAATAAAAATGATTTATAAACGTGTATGTACCACATACATGTTTCTGTCAGTAAGCACCGCACAGTTGTAACAGTTTGTCTCATTTTATTGCACAAAACCCACACGTGTCTCAGCTTCAACTAATCCGCAGTCCTTAAGGAGGCACACCTTTACAAAAATAAGGCACAGGTAGATGTTATTGTTATAGTGTGTGACGGAGGTTTGTCAGAAATGTAAAAGTGATGGCCACATTTACATGTTAAAGCAGGACGTTAAAGTATTTCAGTGCAGCGAGACGACGGGATGAGTTATTAAGAGGGCGGACCGACGGTGCAAAGACGGTCTCTGAGAGCCAGAATCTTTTCTGTGCCCGGAGTCATGTGACCCGGCGCTTTATTTGTTGGCTGCTCACATGCAGAAGGATCAACATGTTAAATTTCACCTAATGCATAAAATGTGAGTTTTTCCAGAGCCGGTTCTGGAAGGAGACGCCACACTGTTACTATTGTTACCATTTACTGCTGTGCAGCTGCTGTTTTCTACCCGTATACATGAAGCACCTGCAGGCTGCCTCTGACGATCCCTCGCCTCAGTTACATTTGGCTGAGTCAAAGGCAGCACTGCCCTTTCTAGTATTAAAGTAACATTTTTTCTTATTATTGCCTTCATCAAAGACGAGTTTCCATAAAAATGAGAAAAAATAACTAGCACTGAAAACACAAAGTGGCTGGAAAACAACAATTTAAATGCATTTCTTTCCTATTAGAAACGTCTTTGCCTCTTAGTTTTAACCTGCTGACTTTTGCCCTTAATAATCCTTGCAAGCCAACATCACACCTCCTCAGAACCTGCCAACCGACAACGCATGTACATCACACTCCTTACATCCCTACAAATCTTCCTCATTCTAGCTTTTAGTGCAACCGAAGTTATCATATTTTACATTATATTCGAAGCCACCCTAAGTGTCAAAATTTGGATGATTACATTTTCCTGTCAGAGCAGGAACATCTGGATTTACAATAAAACCATCAGTGCTGCAGCTTCACCTCTGCACGCTCGGAGCGCGCTCAGTGCTGGATACATTGTTGCTCTCTCTGGTCCCGTAAGCCGCTCGTTCTTCGGCCTCCAGTCGTCTGTAGCGGGTGTGGAAGAAGATGAGGAAGCAGCAGGTGAACAGAGTGCACAGCCCTGCCATCACCATCGTGGGCACTGAGGGCGGGAGACAACAGGAAGGAGTTTTAGTACATTTCTGGATTTGATGCATTTTGTTTCTTGTAGATGAGCCTGTTTTCATCTGAATTTGAATGTTCTGAATTGGTGATCAAGTAAAATGAAATTAAAAGACTTTTCAGGTTATTATGACCTCAAAAGAAGCGCAAAAAGAATGAACTCAGTAGCAGCAGTTCTCATTAAATGCATCAGATATCTGAGCGGTGAGCTCAGGTGCAGCTTTAACTCTCACCGCTGAGCCGTCTGGGACTTTATGCAATGTCCACTTTAGATCAAACTGAAGCATATCAATAAACTGTGCATGTTTGACCCCCCTGCTTTAACCTGACCAGCAGCAGGCAGAGGTTTGATGGGTCAGGTGACCTACCCCTCCAGCTCAAGGCTATATCCCCACAGGTGGACAGGGGGGAGTCGGCGAGCCGTTTGGTCAGAGCCTGGAGGAGGACGATGTAGAGGACCGACTGAACCTGTCTGGAAGAAGAAACATGAATCAGAGTGTTTTAACTCAACTGAACGTTTTTCTGTTTACTTTCTATCTCCAATCAGCTGATGTAATGCAAACAGCTGGCAACAGCAGCAGAAATTAATGCTTTAATAAAAACTGAAGCCCATCTGTGAGGTTAATGACATGTAACAGTTTTTCTCAACACTCAGTTAAACCTGAAAACTCATCAGTTACACTTTGACCTCCTTCGACTATTTAAACACAACACTGTGCGTCACGGGCGCTCGGACAGCGGTACCCTGAGACGAAGACGAGTCCGGCCGACGTGGCTTCTCCGACAGGATATGAGCACTCCACCGACAGCTCCATGGCAACCGGGTAGATGGAGAAACCGAAAAACCCAAAGATAGAGCAGACGGCGGCCACGGCGGCTTTCTGCTGCGGCATCAGAGACACCTGAGAGGCGGGAGCAGAAAGAAAGGAGGGAAAATCTCATTTAGAACAAATTTCTCCTAAAAGTGACGTCTGTGAGCTGCAGGTCCCACAATATAACCTCCACGTATTAAAGTACAGGGTCCCCACCCTCGTGTATTCACACTCAGTTTTTTTTTTAAACTGTTTCAAATCAATAAACTGTAGACGTGGTTATTTTGGCACTTACAGCTTTAAGCTTTATTAAGTCAAACACGTCATCAGGAGAGGAAATACCCAATAACTGCTGCAGGATCTGAAGATGCTTTCATTAAATCAGTTACTGATTCAGTCGCTTCAGTCTTCTTCTTAATGTTACAGTAAAGTATCTACATTTTCATTCATGTTCTACTCGCTAATTGTCCATTTAGGATGAGAAAGTATTTATATACACACTGTATTTATATAGTGATGCTGTGCTTTAGCTAACCGCTGCATCAACATGACCTGATGAAAACAAAAACAGCCTTTTCTTCAAAGTGTTTGCACATCAAACACCGACGTCTCCATTTCGTGCTGCACTGCATCCGTACTGCACGTCAGCCTCCGAGAGGCTTCCACCAGCTTCAGTGCAGACAAAATATTCTTTCAAGCATCTGCAGCAGATTCTCGGCACCGTGTTAAATGTGTCGGCACAAAAAAAAGACTTTAGATCGAGAAATAACCTGTAAAATCTGCTGTGAAACGCATAAAAACAGGTCAGGAGCTCCCATAATTTAAATCCATACTTTTCATCACAGCGGTCTCTAAAGTTCACTCAGAACAGAAAAAAATACCCAGAAAGTTCTGAGAAGGGTTCGAGGTGGGCCGCGGCAGCTCAGGTTAGAACTTTTTACAAGCGGGTTGAACAGAAAAGCACCTGAGACTGTGAAACACACCAAAAGCCAAAGCGGACGGGCTGCACGGGACTCCCGTCAGCTGAGAGCAGAAACCTGAGGCCAGACTGCAGAGGCTGCAGACTGCAGAGGCTGCAGACGGCAGAGGCTGCAGACGGCAGAGGCTGCAGACGGCAGAGGCTGCAGACGGCAGAGGCTGCAGACGGTGCAGTCACAGTTTGGCGTGAATCAGTGGATTCATCCCGCCTCGTGTCACAGATGGATACCACAGGCTGCACATAAAACATGGACTTAGTCACTGCGACATCCTGCAATCTGAAGCCTCGACATCAGTTTTGGGAACTATGTTAGTTTTTAGAGCCATAGAACGTGGCTGAGAGGTGCAGTGCAGGGGCTCAGTTAGCTGAGGGGAGCCTCAGCTTTACTCCACGCCACAAACAAAGAGTTGGTTTCATAAACTTCAACTTTTCTGGGACCGAAAGCACCCGCCCTCAGGGCGTTCTCACATTAGGTGATCCATAAACAGTGAGACCCTCAAACTGCTCAGTGAGTAACTTTCCTAAAAGTCTTTGTGGTCCGTCGGGGACCACCTGCTCTGCTCTGAGTGATAAATGAATGTTCTCACCACTGAGAAGGCGATGCACGCCACGGCACAGAAGCTCATGTTGATCTTTGTGGCTTCGATGAACTTCTTGGTTTTGTCGACGTAGAGACCCAGAAGGCCGGCGCCGATGATCCCGAACACGATGAAGAGAGCGCCGCACAACCCGGCAAAGTCCTGCAGTGGTCAGATTTGATCGATTCATTAAGCAAGTAAGCAAATCAGTCATATTTTATCTAAAGCATGAAGCTTCCTTTGTTAGATCTCAGATATCTGTGAAAGAACCCGTTCATGCCATTTTTTTTGTTTCCTTTCAGGGCTGTAAAGTCACCAGCGTCCAGCCCCAAACATCCTCTCTGTATTGCCTTTTTTAAACACATCTCCCTGCACACATCAGTTTGGGGTCCTTGCCCTGGCGCGCACTTACGTTGGTGTATCCATGCACACACAGGATCTGATCCAGCAGCGTGGAGAAGCAGGTGAAGACGGCGATGCCCGAGCCGAAGCACAGCAGCAGGATGAGGTAGGCTCTGTTCCTCAGTAACTGCAGGAGAAACAGACCGGACGTTCTGTAAGAGGAACCTCAGGGGGAACCAAGCACACTGTGGCAACATCAACACAGGAAACGTGCACAGACAGGTTTAAATGAAGCAATAAAGCAACGACACGCTGGCGGTCGTTTACGCCGTGTACACCTGTCACACAACTGTTTATCCAGCTCGACGTGCAGAGGCTGCAGACATAATGCACAAATGGCGTTGTTGGGAAATATGATGCTAAAAGCACCACTGTGCAGCTCGCATTAATAACAAAGAGCGCGTATTATATAGAAGCAATCACAGCACGGTGGAGGGAAAGCATCAGTTTGAGAGGAAATGTCACAGACGCAGTGAGAACATCCTCACTTCAGATGCACTCATCAGCGCCTCTGTTCGAAACAGCTGGAAATGTCAGTCGCTGCAGGAAGAAACGCCATCGGTGCCGCCGGACGAGCGCCCGCAAATGTCAGCGTGAGAGGAACGACTGCTGGAAATGTCAGAGCCGGGGTCTGAACCTGATCATTAGTTTTATGGCATCATTTAATCATTTAATATTTATGTCAATGTGAGACGCCACTAATGCAGGTCATTAACTTTTGTTCTGTTTTGTGAGCCAGAGGTCTCTTCCTGTTAAAGGGGAGCTCTTCCTCCCCGCTGTCGCTAAGTGTTTGCTCATGTTGGCTACTGTTGTGTTTCTCTGCACGTCCATCACCATGTTCCACGCCTTTAACATCATGTTTTACGTTTACATCCACTTTAATTAATTGGTAATATCATTAAATATTTACAGTTTTTTTTCTCACCAGTTTGAGTCCGTGTATGAACGGCTCTGACCCGGAGGTCTCTGCACTGGCTGATGGCGGCGTTGGAGGGGTACTGCTCCGTATCCCCAGTGTTGCTAGGAGACAGATGATGCACGTCGGCACTGCATAGGCCAGCAGCTAGAGGAGGGGAAAACACACATAATGCAAAGAATAATGGGTGATCGGACCTTAAATCAATCGCGATTCATCATCATTAGAAGGTGAGGAGGCCAGAAGCAGAGTTCAGCTGCTGCTGGTTTATGTGCAGGACGCGACGCTGCAATCCCACAGTTCCCTGCGGCAGTGCCCTGAATCCAAAACAGCAGCTTTTTAAATGTTTTAATCATTTTGCTTTTACCAGACAGTTAGCAGTCCTGAAGGATCGGGGGGGGGGGGGTAGAAAGGGGAAAACAAATACTGTAATGATAAATGGGAGACAGCAGCTTAAATCACATGCAATTTATCATCATCAGCAGGCGAAGTGACCAGAACCATATTTCAGTTTTATGTACACTGACAAGCCACAGCATAAAAGCCACAGACAGGTGAAATGAAGAACATTAATCATTTTATAACATTTTGTGCTGGGAACACAAACTGTATATAAAAGATGGACACAGCCACCATGATGTCACCAACTGGCTTTTTTTTAACGATTGGAGCTGTTTCAGCCCTCGTTGCTCCTTTAGACACTGACATCACTTTTCACACCTACAAGCTTCCTCCATCTTTAATATACAGTGTATAGCTGGGAAACAACAGCGCTCCCCGAGGGCAGCAGCCTCTCTGTGTAATGCACAACATGGCACAACAAAAGTGTTGGCTTGGCCTCAGAAAATCTCATCCTAACTGGACTTAGGATTCTGTGGGATCTGGGTCTAATGCACAAAAGACTCCATCCTGGAGCACCACAGGACACCCCCAGGCCTCCTGATGGGTCAGAGCTGTACAAGAAGTCCTAAAAATATTATGCTGCTGTTTTTAATGTGGTGGCTAATCAGTGTTTCCAAGTGTCTGATCGGCCTGTTGCATGCTGGAATATTTTCATTTCAGTTATATCCCTATTTGCACATCTGGCAGACACAGAACCTCATTAGCATTCACTGTTTAAGACCAGTTTGGTCTCCACCCATCCCTCCATCCATCCATTTTCTGCCACTTACCGGGTCCAGGTCACGGAGGCAGTAGCTGAAGAAGAGAAGCACTCTGACCCCTCTCCTCAGCCACCTCCTCCAGCTCACCCCAGGCGCTCCTGAAAGGAAGTGGCTGAAACACCTCACCCATAAGGCATCCTAATCCACCTTCACTGGCTCCTTTCAATGTGGAGGAGCAGCAAGTCTACTCCAGGCCCCTCCCAAATAACTGAGCTCCTCACCCTATCTCTAAGGGAGGTGCATCTGTCACAAGAACCAAATCTTTTTATGAATCACCTCAACCTGGTTTTCTGATCACTGCCTGCTGATCCTTAGTGTCCTCACAGGGAAGCTTCTTTCTTTATTCCACTCACCAGCTGTGGGATCTGGGCAGATGTTTCAGCCATCACAGGAGAGATGATGTTAGCCAGGAGGATTCCCAGGGGATTCGCTGAGGGCAGAAAAGAGAAGTGGAAGTGAGCGTTACTCTGGTTTCTGTCCCACACCGGGGGGGGGTCGGCGCTGTCGTACATCACTTTCTGTTCCCTGTTTCAGTCACAACACAGAACATGTGAGCAACACGACTGACCTTAAATCACGCAGACACTCGACCATCAGCCTTCACATTACTGAAACTGCACAGTTAGCCGGTGGTCAGCAGAGAACCGCCTTAATTCAAAGATAGCTTGTTGATTTTCTATCGTTTCTGTTGCCAACAAGTTCCATGAAAGCTGGAGAAAGACTTCCCTCAGGAACAAATGATCACCCAACAACTTAGAACAGGTCCTAGAACTTTCTGTGACCGCTCGTCATGAGGCGAAGAGGCACGATAACCCTTTATTAATCCTGCAGCAGGAATATTCATCTGTCTCCTCCCAGGAATGCTTTTTGTGAATCCAGCTGATGCTATAAATTTAAAACTGATTCACTGGAACTCATTACCAACTGAAACTCCTCTGTCAAAATAAAATAAATAACAATAAAATAAGTTCACATTAAGTTAGGAAATCTTTACCCCTGCATTTCTTTTTATTACATACAAACTTCACACTCAGTTCTCAGTAAAATCAGCAGGAAATCACTCACCCATTGAGGCGATCATGTTAGCCGTGGCCCGCTGATGGTCGGGGAACCACAGGGCCGCCAGCTTGGTGGGAGCAAAAATGATGAGGGGCTGAGCCAAAGCACCGAGGGTCTGCCCCAGCATCACTATCGGGTACTGGATTTTAAAACTCTCAGCCACAAGTGTGGCGAAGAACCGCAGCAGGGCTCCGAGCATGTTCAGCCAGGCACCCAAGATCAGCTGTAACAGTCAGACAGCAGGAGGTGAAAGTTCAAAACGCTGCAACAGATTCAAGAGGAAATCCCTTCATACACTATACTGCCAAAATAATTCACACACATGAGCCTGAGTAACATTAATCCAGAGCCTTTAATATGATGTGGGCCCTTTGCAGCTGTAACAGCTTCAGCTCTTCTGGGAAGTCTTTCCACAGGTTTAGGAGTG
>JAVDPK010002260.1:237304-253386 GCA_034780415.1 Cichlasoma orientale | reverse complement strand
CCCTCCCTGAGCCTGGTTCTGCTGGAGGTTTCTTCCTGTTAAAAGGGAGTTTGTCCTTCCCACTGTCACCAAGTGCTGCTCATAGGGGGTCATTGTAGGGTCATTACCTACAATATAAAGCACCTTGAGGCGACTGTTTGTTGTGATTTGGTGCTATATAAATAAAATTGATTTGAACTGAATTAAAGACGCACTCATTTAACATGTACTTATTCACAAGGGATGCAAGGTTGCTTAAAATGTAATCATGTCATAGGGGGAAGACAATCTCTTATTATGTCTGCTAATTAAACATCTGCCGGTATTGTCAGTGTGGAGTTATGTTGGTAATTAGGTCAAACATCAGGAGAATAAAAAGATATAAGCTGGTTGTTCCACACATTGAATAAATCCAGGTGGAAAGGAAGGCGATGTCAGTCCCACACGGGCAAAATAATTAAAATGGATGTTTCAAAGAATAAAGGCTAGACCCTTTGCTGTCAGCATTTACAGCAGTTCTGCATGCCACATCATATTTATCTAGATGCTAAACAGCTTTTAGATCTCTAAGGAAGTGGAATGCTTTATCTTTGTATTGAACTTGACAGATTCATAAATATTCAGGATGCAACAAGATTAAGTTACTTGACAACTGGAAACTGAGTCATTTTTCCTGATACTGTTACAGTAATTATTTACTTTATGTGTACTTGTGTATTTATGGAGGTTTTGTGTCTTTAAATATGAACCAAATATGTAAAAAAAAAAACCGCTTTGTGAGTCTTTGAAAATCGTGCAAACAGCATCAGTAACGATGGTAAAAGTTAATCATCATAATTTCATAATTATAGGACTGGATATTTTGTGACAGAATGAGTCATTTTAAAAACAAAGAAGAAATATTTGATGCTGCCTTCATGCATGTTGTTAACTGCACAGGTTGTGTTTGAACAGCAGTATCTGTGTTGATCAGCCTAATTCAATTAGAACTTTATCTCTTATTCATAGTCAATTAACATGACAGAACTGTCACCACGGTGCAGGCTGCTGCACCGGCTGCCTTAAAACGGAGTTCTTTCTTCCCACTGCGGCCAAGTGCTTCTTAATAGAGGATCACCTGATTGTTGGGTCTTCTCTCTAATATCATCAGATCTTTACCTCACAGTATACAATCTTCTTGCTGTGAATCGGCACTGTATAAATATTGACTTGAACTGAAATGAATTAAATAGGAAACTTTGAGGTGGAGCGTTTGTCTTATAGGGTTTGAACAGGGTCTATGAGCACAAGAGATGATATCCCTTTCACCTCATAAAGCATCTAAAATAGGAACCTCGGCACAATCTTTCAAACAACATGCAAGATGCTAATGAAAGAGAAAATGGCACATGAAGAGCATGCACAGAAAACGGGTGTTGGACTGCCTGACTGAAGGAGTTAAAGGCAAAACAATTTCCCCTTGCAGCAATGCATTTAATGCCACGAAGAGGCTTTGACAGTCTCTGCAATCAAACATTATCACTGGTGATTGTGTAAATAAGAGGAGCGGCACAGTCAAATAAACAAATTGTGGTCGGGTTTCAATATTTTCAGATCTCACATAGCTGCGAGCGATTCTCCAAAAACATTTGCAGTTCCTTTTCAGAGGCTGCTGGCATTCCCGGTGCAAAAGGCTTAGACAGCACATCATCCCCTGTATGTTTTCCTCTCAACTTAAATCACCTTACAATGAAAACTCAGCTGAAGTATCGAGCAGCAGTTTTCTTATATATTTCCAGGCAAATGTTAGAACAAGGTAGAACAAAAGAAGCCCATTCAGTTTGAAGTTTAGTCCCGCAGAGCTGCGGTGATGCAAGTACCACATTTTAACAGAGCGGCTTTGAAATGGCACCAGCCTAGTGTGGTTGTGAAGAGAAGAAGAACAAACATGAATGCATCGAGAGGTTTTTCCACACCTTGCACAATGAGTTCACGCTGCTTTATTTAGAAACAAACACGTCTGCTTGCCTTCAGACCTCAGTTTCCCAGAAAGCCCAGATGTAATATGCTAATGTAATCATGCACTTCTTCTGGCTCTCTGGAAAGTAGTGCTGTGCCCTCGTAACACTTCAGAACAATTTAGGCTCGTCATTTGTATACCCCCCCCCCCCCAATTCAAATCACTCATAACTCCAAATAATACTAATTTCTGGTCCTCTTTTGAATTTTTAACCATTATAAATGAACTATTTGCATCCAGATTTGTACGTATGAGTAATTTGCCGAATGTTACGGAGTTGTTTTGTGTTGTGTCAGCTGCAGAGATTTGGGACACACCGGTAGGCCCCGTGGTGCTGATCCACAGCACCCCCAACAAGCATGAATCATTAAAGAGAGGTTTCGCTTTGATCTTTATTGGTGACTCTGACTCTCCCAGCAAATTTCCCACAGGGATGGGGAACTTCTTCCCTTCCAGATGTGGCTGTAACCTGCAACGACCCGGCCCGGCTGTGTACTTGTAGCGAAGGGATCAGGACCACAGCTCGGGTCTCAGTGCCTCAAGAGCAGGAATCTGATCAGCTCGGATTAATGTAGAAAACTCTGACCTCGATGTGCAGAATCTTTTTTAACATTAATGATATTATGGGCAATTTATTAACAATTTATACAACTCGAGGCTTTGGTGCATCAGTGGATTCAGTTTAAATTAATTTAAATCTTAAATCACTGGTTATGGATTTTTACATTTTAAATAACAGCAGCCCTGCAGCAGCAACGCAAACCCCCCAGAAATGGCATTTATAACCAACTTTACAACAACAAATACGTTAGTGGAAGCACAGTTTACAGCTCCTGTCCTCTGCTGTCTGTCAGTGTGTATTTTGATGAGCCATGCTGCGCATTAAGGGCCGGGAACCCCAGCAGTAAACACGCCGATGAAGGGATCTCCTGTGTACCGCGTGCGCTGCGCTCTGTTGTTGACCTAGATCTACTTCCACTGTGTTCATTTGTGGATGTGCGGTGATCTATTCTGGCGTCGCAGTAAAGTTGGGCGTTGATGTGCGACCGTGTTTGAATATCGTTGTTTTATTGTTGATGGATAATTATCGCACCTATTAGCAATGCTCCTGTAATCGCGCAGCCACTTTGTTCTGCTGCCTGTGAGAGACTTTAAGAGGCAATTTTTCCTTTTTGTCTTTGTGACTTTCTTTCATAAAATTTCACCTGTCATACATAAAAGAAGAAAGGAGCAAAGCGCTAATGAAAACCTGAGTTTGGCCGGCTGTCGAAACTGCATTTGATTTTGGGAATTTACTGTTTAATGTGCAAATATGAGTGACCAGACTTCAAATGGGCCAAACTGATTGTGTCCCTCGACTACAGATTCTACATATTCATGTGCAGGTTCTGGTGTAGAACACACAGCAGTAGCACCAGATTTCTTCTATTGCACTCTTCAGGCTGTAATCTAATCTGGAGCTGCAGGTGCAAAGGGAGAGGACACACACTTTAGGGAATAGCAAAAATGAAGTTATACTGTTTCAGATTCTGATCTGCTCTCATTCTGAGCTGTTTAACATCACTGCAGGCTGCTGGCTCCGAGTTTGGGGAAAGATGGCATAATTGATTTTGTATCCCTTATTATGCAGAGATTGTATTTTTACATTAACATGGCCTACTTACCAACACTGGAGGGGGAACACACAATAACAAAATGGGGGTAGGCAGAGGACAGAGGACACACTTCTTTTTATATGACTAGAGGGGAATCTCAGCTTCTGAACACTTAATCAGCAGACTATGGGTGTGGTGCTCATCTCTGAGTCCTGTGAGCTTATGAAGGATCCCCAGGCCATCTGCAAACACGCTGCCATCAGTGGCATACGGCCAATCCGGAGCATCACAGTAAGTGCTGTAAAATATCTATTGTTCCCTTTGAAGTGCTGTTTCATTGTGCTTACAGATATGATTTCTGCACGTTGTGTATTAAAACACCACAAGTGCAAAAAAGTACACGTGTGAATTTTGATTAATTAGACTGCACTGAGGGCTTCAGTTTAACACATTGCCAAATTTTCAGTAACATAGTATCCAGTCACAGAGCTGCTGCCGAGTCAAGCCAAATCATGATACGGCACCGGTGTAATGCTTTCTTTATTAAACACAGTCACTAAGAAAAATTGCAACAAGACCAAGGGTGCACAGCAGGTACCCAGGTGGGCCAGTGAATGGAAAGGGAGGGTTTTCTATGGGGTGACGAGGAGTGAGAATGGGCAGAGACTCCAGAGCACCAAGGCTGGCACAACAAGGAGGATTTCTACGACAAGCAAAGTAAGTCGAGTAACAAGCAACAAGGTAACTACAAGTCTTCAGAGGCGCCTGAGCGATACAAAGAGTGGAGGACTGAGATGGAGCTTTACGCTGCAGGTGAGTGGGGATGGATAACAGGTGCACCAGCAGAGGATATTGTGGAAATAATCAGAACACCCCCTGGAAACAAAATCCATGCATACTTACATACTTCCTGTTTCTTCCTGTTAAAAGGGAGTTTTTCCTTCCCACTGTCGCCAAGTGCTTGCTCATAGGGGGTCGTTTGGACTGTTGGGTTTGTAGGGTCTTTACCTACGATACAAAGCGCCTTGAGGCGACAGTTTGTTGTGATTTGGCGCTGTATAAATAACATTGAATTGAATACAGATCAAAAACTTGGATAAAGTGGAGAACAGTAAATGTTAGCTTGTAACTTAAAAGGCATTTCCATAATTTATTTTTATATTAACTTTCCACCAGAATCACAAACCTTTCCTTCCTTACTGTAACTAGTGTACCTTTGATGACCTTTGAACCTAATGGCAACCCTGTGAATCCTGGGCTCTGGTAACATGTCCATCCACTCCTATAATTCTGCTACTGTTCACCACATTGTCTCTGGGAAACAGTTTCAGTATTATTCAGCCAACCCGTTCTCCTAGAAATGACAGTCATCGGTCATTTTATTAGGTACACCTGTTCAACTGCTCATCAACACAGATCTCATCACCCTCTTAAAATAATGGCCCCAGTCATTTTTAATGAAAGTTTTATTTTTGCCTAAATGATCATTTTTTCAGTGTTTGGTTCAGTTTTTTGTCTTTTCTGAAAAACCTGATGATATCTAATCAGCCAATCACATGGAAGCAAATTGGTGCATTCAGGCATGTAGACGTGGTCAAGAAACCCTGCTGAAGTTTAAAGAGAGCATCAGAATGGGGAAGAAGGGTGATTTAAGTGACTTTGAATGTGGCATGATGGCGGGTGGACTGAGTTTTTCAGAAACTCCTGGGAGTTTCCAGTCAAACCATCTCTTGGATTTACAGAGAGTGGTCCGAGTGAGCAGCAGTTCTTTGGCTAAAAATGCCTTGTTGATGCCAGAGGTCAATGGTTGGACTGCTTCGAGTTGATAGGAAGGCAACACTAACTCAAATAACCACATGTAACGGCCAAGGCATGCCAAACATTGAAGCAGATGGGCTACAGCAGCAGAGGACCATCCAGGTCCGTTAAGAACAGGAAACTGAAGCCACAATTGACCCAAATTGCACAAAAGATGTTTGGAAAGATGTTTCCTGGTCTGATGAGTCTCAATTTCTGTTGCAACATTCAGATGGTGGGGTCAGAATTTTCTCTTAGCCACATGAAAGCATGGATCCATCCTGCCTTGTATCAGTGGTTCAGGCTGCTGCTGCTGGTGGTGGTGGTGTCACACTTTGGGCTCCTTTACACCAACCGAGCATCGTTTAATAAGTCCCCCCCTCTGATGGCTGCTTCCAGCGGGATAACAAGCCGTGATATAAGTTCACTGCATGCAAATGGCCTCCACAATCAGCAGACCTCAATCCAGGGAAGCACATTTGGGATGTGGTGCAACATGAAATTTGTATGATGGATGTGCAGCTGATAAATATGCAGAAACTGTGTGATGACATCACGTCAATACGAACCAAAATCTGTGAGGAGTATTTGCAGCAGCTTGTTGAATCGTTGTCCTGAAGAATTAAGGCAGGAGGCTCTTAGTGATGACTCCCCGTCCTCATTAGTATGAATCTATTATTTAAAAAATATTTTTAATTTTGCATTGAATAGAAAATGCAAACATGATAGATTTTTTGGCGCAGAACTCAGATTGAACCCATTCTGACAGAACAGGCTGAACGTTTATTACATATTAATGCATGCGCATTTCTGAACGCGCTGCAGTTTTTGACAGTATGAGCACAGTTTTAATGTGAACGGAAACCCAAGATTTAAAAGAGGACGATGCTGGCTGCCCTATTGGCTTAAATGAGTGTTTTCAAAATTCTTACAAAGGATTTAGTTTGGCTCTGAAATGACCTAAAAGCTGTTTTTCCTGAGCTGCACTGTTTCATGTTTTCCCATTTAAAAATGCATTTTTAATGGAGCAAAGGGCGAGCAAAGCCCCGGCTGAATAAAGACAGTTAAATGCTTTTTTTGGAGGATTCATTCAAAGTCACTTTCCTGAAGTAAGTGTTTGACAACAGGCTTGCCACACACCCACACAGGTTTGCCTATGCTGATGAAAACACATAGTGTGACACTTCAAGTTGATAGTTTGTCATTTTCTATAAGGCGAGAGGCTCTGAACTGTTGCTGGTTTTCATTTCTGCTTCCATTGCAGTTTTTTAAGCCCTGAAGCAGCTGTCAGCTGTCAAATTTAGGAAAGCACATTGGTGGACTTATTCTGCATACGGTGTGATGATTCAGATCATTGCTGCTGACCCAGAGGAGCTAATACATATCCAGTGGTACTATTACCAGGAAATACAAAGGCTTCCTGTTTACTGTGCATCTTATGAGTATACTCTGTGTACTCTGCTTCTTTATTTGACATATTTTCTTAAATTTTTCTGAAACCACAAGTAACTTTTTTGTGTACAGGGTGGAAGAAAACTGGGATTCATTTATTTCTTTTTGGTTTCTAATGAATAAAAACACATTTTTGATTGAGAATGATGATGAACTATGGAACAGGACAGCGTTTGCATCCAGGATGACCTGTCACAGTCATTAGCTGAGTCGATATGAAGCTTAAGTCACAAAATTGAGACCACTCAAATACTTTTGCAGACTGCATTGCATTCTAAATGTAATGGCAGAGGCAGAGCTGGATCCAGATCAGATCATGGATGCGGTATTTGCCATAGCAAAATGAGAACATGTGAGGCCACTGAGGATATGTGTATGGGTATTTCTTGGATGACAACTTTTTGGCTTCATTTGCATGTAAACATGAACAGCAACAGCACCTAGTAGCATCAATGTAATGAGCCTCAGAATCAGAGCCATTGTTTTCCATAATAATCTCCCTTCATGGTCTTCATGCAGAGATGCCCAGCTCTTCCAGGGGGACACCAAGGAGTTCTCAAGCCAGCCAGGACATGTAATCTCTTCAGCCTCCTCGCAGTAGGACATGCACCAAACACTTCACCTAAGAGGCATCCTGGTCAGACGCCCAAACCACCTCAACTGGTTCCTCTTGAGTTGGGGAGGTTGCAGCTCTACTCTGAGCTCAGGAAGGAACTCGTTCATTCAAGAGGGCCTCAGACAATCTACAAAGAAAGCTCATTTTCATCGCTTGTATCTTATTCTTTTGGCCACTATCCAAAGATTGTGACAGTATGTGATGGTAGATTCACAGATGGAGTGGGTTATCAGCTTCACTTTCATGCTTAGTTCTCTCTTCAAGACAACAGCATCCGTCTGTCAGGCTCCTGCTCCACGCTCGCCTCACTCGTGAACAAAGCCCTGAGGGAAACAAACTCTTCCAGCTGAGGCAGCAACTCATTCCTAACAGTGAGCACTTGGAGGTGCTTCATGCTCAGCTACAATCCTCCCCAGGGAAAGCTGAAGGTCACGGCTTGATGAAGCCAACAGAACTGCATCATCTACAAGAAGCAGAGAAGAGATTCTGAGGCCACAGAGAGTACCCTCTACCTCTGAGCTGCACCTATAAATTCTATCCATAAAAATATGAACAGATTCGGTGATAAAGAGTCCAAGACACACTGGGACTTACACATTATTGCTGGCAATGCAAGCCAGGCTCAGGAGCTGGATAGCCCACAGGCTATCCACCCATCCATCCATCCATCCATCCGTCCGTCCGTCCGTCCATCCATCCATCCATCCATCCATCCATCCGTCCGTCCATCCATCCATCCATCCATCCATCCATCCATCCGTCCGTCCGTCCGTCCGTCCACCCATCCATCCATCCATCCATCCATCCATCCATCCATCCGTCCACCCGTCCGTCCGTCCATCCATCCACCCGTCCGTCCGTCCATCCATCCATCCACCCATCCATCCATCCATCCATCCATCCATCCATCCATCCGTCCGTCCGTCCGTCCATCCATCCACCCATCCATCCATCCATCCACCCATCCATCCATCCATCCATCCATCCATCCATCCATCCATGGTCGCCCAGCCTCAATTTGAAAAAAAACCCCCAAAAAGCACCGACTGTTTTCTTTTCTTTCTTCTTCGTGTTTAAATCTCTGATCCACAACAAAATAACTGCAGTAATTGGTTTTGGCTATAAGGGCTGACAAAGGTCAAAGATCATTTGGTGCTTAAATTTACTTAAAAATATTATGCAAATGTACTCACGGTGCTCGTGATGCCTTTCTTCCGCTTACAGCAGGGAGTAACTGCTGCTGTGCCACTTTCCTCTGATGGAGGCTTTTGTAATGTTTGAAGTTAAAGCCTAGAATCAAATCTGCAGCTGAATGGAGGAAATGTACTGGAAGGCTACACAATGGCTGCCAGGAGTCCAATAAAGTGTTTCCTCACGCAGCGCGGGCACTCAAATATCCTGTGTCTGCATTAAAAACTGTCAAATGAGAACAAGAAATATTGTTTTGAAACCCGGTTCTTTGCATGCACATTTCCGTCATAGCTGGAGCCAATGAAGCCACAACAACATGAAACAATGCCTCGCGTTAATCAGCTCTTCATGGCACAAAACTGAATGTCAGAGTGATTGTTCGCAGTGCTTTAATTTCATGCCAGCAGTCATTTTGGTAAAAAGGAAGATATCCCCCCACCACCCCCAGGAGTGAACTCACATTTGCGGTGAATGAACCTCAGAAGCCGGTGACACCCGTGGCTCTTCATCCTGCTATAAGCAGCACAGGTGCACCACGGTTGTGGTATCACCTCTCGTCCCTTCGCCGGTCCGCGAGCCGGTCGCCAGCAAGCGTGGCAGCAGAGCGAGGTGGTGGAAATCAAAGAGAGAGAATAAAACGTGGTTTCTGCTGTGGCACCACGACAGTTCAATCGGCACACGTTTCTGGAGCGAGCCTCTGATGGCTCACACAGCCTCAGTGTTTAGCTGTCCCTTTGTAAATGTCATAGACGAAGCAGAAATGCCAGGCTTTGTGTTTTTCTGGCCGTCGCGTGTCCTGCAGCAGAACAAAAGGAGATATTTGCATAAACACGGTGCAGATGTCCGTCACGCGTGTGATTTGGCAGCATCGGGCCTCACGCAGAAAAGATCACGTGTGTCACAGGGAAACAACTGCTTTATGGGGCTTTTTGTAGCTTAAAAAGACACTGATTGGTAGGCAGAGCCGCTGCTGCTTTGTTTCTCTGAAATATTTTCAGTAGGTCTGCTATGCCTCGTGTGGGGGGGCAGGGACACAAAAATGAAAAGCATCCTTTTTCCCCAAGCAGCCACACAAACACCATCGATGAACAGGGGGTGTCTTTTTTTAATCAACAGTTTTAGAAACACAGGAGCATAAATTAGCATTGGGGTCAAAATGAGTCCCAACCAAGCTAACCTGACCAAAAGAAAATGATCGTCTCTCCCTTTGATTTCCATCCTGGTTCCTTATGGAAGGTGTGGTCATCGGGCTGGGCCGCACCAGTCACAGCTGGGTCACTGCACATTCCAGTTAGCATTCACTCTCACACACACCACACACACCGTTTCATAAAAGGACGGAAACACACTGGTTACTCAGAATGACACATGCACAAGACAGAAGTCATAATATCCCCTTTTTCATGAGCTAAGCATCTCCCTGAGATTCAATAATAAAGACACGCTGATAGGTTAAGGTCGGTGGAAATGAAGTGGTTGTGACCCAGTGTACACTTCAGCTTTGCAAGGTCAGCAAAACGCGGCAAAGGTAGTTCAGCTGATGCTTGAACTTTTTAGACAATTAGCAGGTGGGATATTGTTTGCTCTGCTGGTCTAGAAGATGTGTTTCATGTTTGGCATGCACCACATTCATTAGTGTCCACCTGAAGTTTAAGAGCAAAATTGGGTGAAATTGACACTACAAACAGAGTCAGAGTCCTCTGGTCCTCTGCAGAGAGGACCAAAGAAAGGGCTTCAATAACCGTGTCACGGTCCTGGGTCTGCGACCCCTTCTTCTTTAGCTAATGTTCTTTTGTAGTTATTTTGCCTTCATTTTCACTGTGTCATTTTGTTATATTGTTTCATGTGTTCCCAGTTTCTTTAGACCCGAGTTCTCCCTGTGTGTTGTCCCGTAGTGTTCCTCTCTGTGTGGCGTTTCCTGCGTCTGTCTCCCCGTGTTGTGTCTGGTCTGTATCATGTTTGGTTTCTTCCTGTTTTATTTTGACAGTCTCCTGTTTCCTGTGTGTTGTGTTCAGTTTTACTTCCCTTTGTCTCATTAGTGTCATTCTGCACACCTGTTCTGCCCCAGCTGTCTCCACTTCCCTAATCACTCTCCTGTGTATTTATTGTCTCAGTCTTGTTGCCGGCGTGGCTGTGTGTCACCCTGTGTTCCCCAGGTCTCTGTCCCAGGTTAGCTTCTCTTTAGTTGCCCACTTTGGTTCATGTATTTGAGTTTCGGCCACAATAAAGGCTCATTTTAGTTCATTCACCTCTGCCTGCGTCTGGGTCCACGCACCGTGACAAAGCTACCCAAACATGTTAAATCAGCCACCACAGCTTTGATTTTATGTTTTCTAATAGCAGGACTTTCCTGTTAAACAGCCTGTCTGCACGATCACAAAGTGTAGTGCACAGGTGTGCACTACACTTTGCTGAGTGTTGATCGGGTTTCTGCTCACATCCAGGCTTCAACAGTTCAGACACTTTTTCACATTTTGTCACTTTCAGGCTGGTGGAGGACACATGAGGGGAACTCCCTTCCATCCACAGCAGCCATGAATGACTCTAATAACTACTCACATGTGGCACAGCTGGGGCAGGAGATGGCAAATTTGAGAACAGAGAAGATAATTTGATGATAAACATTTCTTCCAGCTCAATCATTAACAACAATGAGCAAAACAACTTTATTTATTTCTGACCTTAGATTACTGATATTGACCCAACTGGGAAACTTGATCATGTTAATAAAAGTCTGTAATTAAACTCAGGTTTCAGGATCCACTGTTATTTGATTAAAGGGCAGTTTTAAGGCTTCAGAAGTGTCAAACCTAAAAATCTTTCTCAGCTTGAATAAAGTTACTGGGCCACATAAACACGTACTTCAAGTAAGAGCTTGAAGTGTATCGTGTTTCTTTTTATAAGCTCTTAAATATGAAACTTTTTAAATTTTTCGCTTTAATGCAGCGGGCACAGAAATGACTGGGAAGTGAATTTTGGAGTTTTTGTGTATTAAAGAACCATCGCTGCATCCTTCAGTCTGAACTTGGACATGCCAAATCACAAGGCTCTTTACTGTGTAGTCACTGTGCGTGAAATAATGTGAGCAGGAAATAAGAGGATGTGTCTTTGGCTCAGGTGGGCGAGGACAGTGAGGTTTGCTAAAATAATAGTTCAGACATGTTTGAAATGATTGATTTACAGCAGCAGCAGCAGCACAGAGCTACTGTAGATGTCTAAATGCATGAGACATTGGAGAGTGAGAAGTACAGTTAAACCATGTTTTTCTCCCTGTCTGACATTAATCAGAATAAACCTTTCCTGTTTTAGGTCAATTAGGATTACCAAACATTATTTATATTTGCCAAATGCCAGAATAATGACAGAGAGAATTTAAGGCATTTTTATAACTTCAAAGTCAAAAGTTTACATACATTTCATTAGTATTTGCTACCATTGCCCTTAAACTGTGTCACTTGGCTCAAACATTTTGCTTCTCCCAATAGCTGGTAGGACTTTGGACCCATTCCTCCTGACAGAACTGCTGTAACTGAGCCATGTTTGTAGGACGTCTGGCTCCCATCTGCTGTTACACCCCAGTGTAGGGGTTAGGGGCGCAACACGAGGTTTGAAAGGGTGTCCCCGCCCCCGCCCCCAAAACTACAAACTCAATATGCAATACCAGGCTAGTTTTATTTCCACATTTGCTCGTATGTTGGATAATGGGTGTCAAACAGGAACAAAAAAAATAGAAAAAACTAGAAGCATAGGCTCCGGGGGGAACAAAGGTCAAAATAACAAACAAATCAGCTGTTACGTTACTTTACTTTATTTTATTTAGCAGACGCTTTTATCCAAAGTCACTTACAATGATAGACAAAGTATAAAATCAAAACAAAACGTTAAAACATTCCCAAAGAAGTGCTACCTAAACCCTCTAACACAAAACACACAAGACAATCACCCCCCCCCCCAAAGCCCCCACAACAGGAGAAAACGGTATAAAGAAAATGGCAGCTCACCCCTTCTGCTTCACAAACCAAAAGAAACTATTTACACAAAGATGCACAGTAATCTTTGGAGGACGAGGCCAGGGCTGCCACACACTGCTGCTGCCCCTCGAGTAGCTGCCCATGTTAAAAACCAGGTCTCTGGTGTCAGCCAGTCACCAGAGGGGGGGCCTGCAGAGAACTCCCAGCCCCTTAAAGAGAAAACACTTCAGCAGACATAGTTGGCAAAAACATCAGACATACAGCCAGGGCTGCCTTTTCATCTTTGCCCAGAAATTTTCAATAGGATTGAGATCAGGGCTTCGTGATGGCCACTCCAAAGCTTTGACTTTGTTATCCTTAAGCCACTTTGTAACCAGTTTGGCAGTATGCTTTGGGTCATTGTCCATTTGGAAGACCCATTTGCACCCAAGCTTTAACTTCCTGGCTGATGTCTTGAGATGTTGCTTCAGTATTGTCACATAATGTTCTTTCCTCATGATGCCATCTATTTTGTGAAGGCCACCAGTCCCTCCTGCAGCAAAACAACCCCACAGCATGATGCTGCCACCCTCGTCTGTCACAGTTGGGATGGTGTCCTCAGGCTTGCAAGCTTCTCCCTTTTTCCTCCAAACGTAACGATGGTCATTACGGCCAAACAGTTCAATTTTAGTTTGTCAGACCACAGGACGTCTCCAGAAATGAAGGTCTTTGTTCCTGTGTGCATTTGCAAACAATCTGGCTTTTTTATGTTTGTGTTGGACTAATAATTGTTTGTACAGATGAACTAGACACCTTCAGGCATCTGGAAGTTGCACCCAAAGATGAACCAGACTTGTGCAAGTCCACAATTCTCTTCCTGATATCTCGGCTGATTTAGACTTTCCCACGATGTTACACAAAGAAGCGGTGTGTTTCAGGTGTGCCTTAAAATACATCCACAGGTGTGTCTCTAATTAACTCAGATGTTGCCAATAAACCTATCAGAAGCTTCCATGACATGACATCATCATATGGGCTGTCCCAAATTGTTTAAAGGCATAGTAATCTTAGTGTATGTAACCTTTGACTTTGTAGAAAGTTCTGTTATACGAGACTACTGGTCCTCTTCAGGTTGATGAATCCATGAACATGTTCCCAAAAAGCCACTTGAAGGGCACGGGAGGGTCAGAAGATGAGACGGAGCTGGTATCTTTAATCCGCAGCAGGTTTCCTCGGAGAGAGGTGCACTTGTTAGAAATCATTCAGTGTTTCTGAAATTGTGCATGTTCTTTAAATGTTCCAGTCGAATAAGGTCGAGAAATAACTCAAATACGGCTCTATCATTGTTAATATTGAGCAGTCTCGGTGCGCCGAACAGATCAGTGAAGCGACCGCTGGCTTCAACAGAAAGATGTAAATGCTGCAGAACCTCATGAAGAGAAGCACTCGTTTAATGTGCTGCAGAGGCAGAGGTCTTCAAATTAGAGGAACGTTTTGGTTTCTGGAAGGTTTCCAGTTTGTATCCCTGCAGAAAGTGAAATGAATGAGAAATGATTTCTCTCTTTATCACTGCCTTTTCGACCCGTCCCGTCTCTCTCACTCAAAATATTCACCAACAGTCGGTGTTATTGGTGATAACTTATTTATATGTCGATGACCTCTGGGAGCACAGGTATGAACTCATTTGCCTATATCTTTCTATAAAATGGGGCAACAAAGAAGGCAGGTTAAACAGGTGAACAGGGGTGGAGGGGCGAGAAAAAGGTGCAGCTTAATACTGTGTTTATATTTCAGGTGAATAACGTGAGGGATGATAGGAAGGGGGTGAGGGGGTCTGTAGAGATTTCCAGCCTGCTGTAAAGTGACTGACAGTGTTGTACAGTCGACTCAGGTGCCGCTCAAATCACTTGTTCTCAGTCTCAAAACCCTCGGCGTTCCAATTAGTTCCCCGGTGGCATCTTTCCCAACTACTTCCTTTTGCAAATCCTACCTGCAAAGGAAAAATCCACCTGTCTGTCTGCTCTTCACTGGGATTGGACCCCCTGAGCGGTCTCCCCCTCTATGCCCACTCCCTTGTCTTGGTTAACAGGAAATCTTCTCTCCAAGTTTTGCACTGATGATAAAAACCAAGAAGCTGCCTCAGTGCCTGCATTTGGATCCTCAGCTGAGGAATCTGCCTGAATGAATGTACAGTGTTAGCACAGGAGAGTCAGGCACAGGTGAGATAATGACTGTTATCTCTGAGAAACAAAGCATGATTTAACAGCATGCTGAGTTACTTTGTATCCCATCTTTAGCCTGACATTTAACACCGATCTTTTAACCATGACTATGAGTCCTAATTATGTCACACTACTTAAACATACAGCTTCAGTAATGCGTCATGTGGGTTTATGGAAAGTTGGGATTTGACATTTCGATGTGAAGGTGATCATCAGTCATCAGTGTTTGTAGGGCAGAAATGGATGCCTCTAAAATATCGACTGAAATGGGTTTTCTCTGACACGACATGAATATTTCAGAACCGGCTCCTGTTTCCTGATGAGGGACGTTCTTCAGAAGGAAGCAGCAGCTGGTTTCTCACAGACGCCTGATGATTTCAGCAAGCTCTTTTTCCTGTTGGTGCTTGCTTAACTATAACCATAACCTGCACATATGAGTGCTCTAACCAAAACATTTAAATGTGACAACACTTCCTCCTCTCCACTAATATCCCTCCTGGCTACAAAGTCAAAAGTTCAAATGATTCAGCACCTCTTTCATGTTCTTCTCCTCGCTCTGTCCATGAAGATGGTGGGCCTTTTCTTTGGGAAAGCCCAGAAAGCAGCCTGGCTTGTGGTCTTTGATGTTTTCTCTCTGAAACTGAACTGACTTGAAGATGCTGCATTTCCTGGAGGCCGCGGAGGTCAATATCCTGAGAGGGAAAGGTGTTTCATTTCTCCCTCTCTGAAGATAAATGTGTTCTCACCTGTTAATAATTGCCACACATAAAGGGAAAGTGAAAAACTTGCTATCATAACCCCATCCTGCCATCATCAGTCTTCCTCTGAGATCTTTCCTGGCTCTGTGGCTTTGCTGCCCAAAAATGAAGGATTGTGATGCACACTAGTGCACGCTCTCAAGGCGTTAGAGGAATTGCACTTGTTTGTGCACTCAAGCAACCAGAAAACAAAGAGAGTGAGTCCTGTCAACTCTGCATATCTGGGAAAGTATGAGTATAATGTGGCTGTCATTGCTGTGCTGTCAGGTTCTGAAGTTCCAAAAAATGGGGAAAAATATCTTTCTGTCATTTTACAATCCAATAATTTATTTGCTTGACCCATCCCTTAAAAAAGGGACAGTCATTTTTGGAGGTTATTTAATAGAAACAAAGGATATTACTCATAAATATACAAAAATTAGTGCATAATTATTGTGACTGTTTTCATGTGCTTAGGGATGCCAGCCAGGTATCTCTCCTGATATGTTAGATTTGTTATATTTTTAACCTTCACAAAGGATGC
>JAVDPK010002260.1:205672-227664 GCA_034780415.1 Cichlasoma orientale | reverse complement strand
AGACACACTGTAGTTCTTACGGCCTTTGTTAGCGATCTACTCATCATGACAATAAAAACGATGTCTATGCATAAGCCTGTCAACAAAAGCAGTAAAAAGTGAGCTCAGTTGTGAAGCTGGTGAATGATCACAGTCTAAAACATGCTTTATCTGTATCTGCAGTGATTTGGAATAAAGGAAACGTTTTATGTACAGAAAGGTTGAAGCAGTATGATGTTCAAATTAGTTTCAGTCTTGAAAGGCTAAACTCGTTAAGCTGGAGGAGGAGGAGCGATTAAGCGCGTGCATCAGGGCTGTAATTATATTTCTACGAGCCACCAGCACTCCACATATTGCCCTGGGAAGTAGATGTGAGGAGCTGATAAACACCGTCCCTCCCCAGTAACTTGTTCACTGTATAAATTTGCATGTGGAGCTTCTCCTGCTCAATGTCACGGCCACATGTTTCGCCTCAAGTTCACGTTCCTTTATTTGTACCTGAAAGGTAAATTTGTGCCTCGCAGTTTCATTTTTGAAACAAGTACAGCAGAAAATCATTCAGGAGCCCTTAGGTTATAAAAACTCTGTAAATCTTCTTTAACATGTAAATAAAGTTTGAAAGGAAAACATCGTTTTTGCTTTGTTTGTTGCTGGTTTAATATCAGGCAAATATAAAAACATCCCACTGAAAAATGTGATCTTTCTTTTTTTTTTTAGTCCTGTCAGAAGCTCACAGCAGACTGAGCCTCCTCTTCCTGTTACCTTTTAAAGTGCAGCCCTAACCTTAGGACAGGTAGTTTAAAGGAGTTTGAAGTAGGAGGGGCTTCCTCTCTGCTTGTTAAATATACTTATGTTGTTTAATTTATTTTACTCTGAGATAAAGATTCTTAATTCCCTTTTTTTTTTTAAATAATTATACACAGCATTGTATGTCATGGCTGTTGCACACGATAGAGGCCAACCATCACTTTAAAGAGGCCTGACCTTGTTTTTCCCCTTTGCTCCCTGCAGCGAGTCGGTGGTGTGTTCTCTCTGCCTGTGGGCAGATGGAGGTGGGCCTGAATGATGGCGCTCGCTTGGCTTTTGATTTTTGCCCCCTTTGGGCTTCATTGTAGGTCAGAGTGCAGGCTGAGCTGTGGACACGTGCTGTTTTTTGTTTTATACCCCCTGCAGTGAGGACCCTGCCTGTTTTAAAGGACGCTCACTGTTATCAGGTATTAGTTATTTTTAACTTACTATTTAAATTAATCAGGAACTTTGTTTTTGCCACTGATTTGTGTGTCTGTGGCTGAACCGAAAAATTGTTTGTGGGACCGGTGAGGTTACAGTAAGTAGACAACATTTGTGTGGACGACATGGATGATGAAGTGAAACTTAAAGCCTTTTTTAAAGATGTCACATTATTATTGAAGCTTCTGTCACTGAATAGAAAAATCGTTTGCTCTACAACTGCTAGCTCACTGATTGAGTGTGCGTGCGTCTACTTCTGGGTGAACAGCGTTCTTCATGGAGCTTCCTGATTGGCAGAGCTAACTCGATACTTTTGAATCATGGATTGAACCCTGTACAGCACAGTGTTGGCCTGGGGCAGCACCCCACCCCCACTACATGTGAACTTAAATGAGTTGTAGAGAGGGTTTCTGTCAGGTTTGATTAAGTTTCTAAAATTTTGCATGTTCAGAAATCTCTTTGTTGTCTCGGGGCAACGTTGTGCAATAAGGGATCCTTCTTGAGGGAGACTTAGGGCACCTTAGGTAAGGCAAGGTAACCCTAACCCTCAAAAAAGTGGTACCACTGCCTCTCCTTTTACATAATTGGCAGCAGTGACTTGCTCTAAAGACGGGACTGCAGGATGGGATGACAAAAAGTGACCACATGCACATGTATGCATTCAAATCCCAAACTGCACAAAGTCTGTGCAAATCTGAGAAAACAAGAGCGGGCAAACCAGAGTATGAAGGCAAGATGAAGATGCATGGCCCCCATTCCAAATCAGGATGTCCAGGATGACAGTACATCACACTGGCCAACAATGTGTGACAACATCTCAGCTCAGATACACGAGAGGTTTCCTTTAGTGACCGTCCCTCGATGCACAAGAGGCAGCGATAGTCAAACGGGTCTTATTGCTTGAAACTGAAACTGACAAATGTACTGTTAATGTACTCAGTCTCTATTAGTTACTGTTAGTAAAACACGAGTCTAATTATTCATTTTCCAGAACTCTCCTAAATAAATTGTAAAGTGTTGCTTTAAGAACCCATTTTTTGATCCCATTTTCTGAGGCCGACCCTCCTGCGACCTTCTTGGCCCCTGCTCAGCTAAAATGACCTCCCGGGGGGGCACAGAGACATAAATAAAAGCTAATGGCTGTAATTTCTGCTTCACTCGTCCTGACAGCTGGACGAGAATTGAGAGGCCGATGCGCATAAATCAATCCACTGGGGAGTTTGCCCCAAGACAATACTTTCATAGCACACAGCAGTAATAATGCTAAATTGGTTGGATAAGGACAAAGGCACGAGGAAAATCCAATAGTTTCATGTAGCCTGGAGTCTGGAGCAAAGAAAATGACACAAGCGCTTACAGAATCAAATATTTCAGTGTTCAAGAAGAGAGCAGGCGTCCACATCCAGATGACGTTCTGAAAGTTTAACTGCATTACAGCAGCACCAGCGCTCCATCTGCGAGGATCTGACGCTGCTCAGAAAGCAGCCCGTTCATCAGTCATCTTTGATTACACTGACCCGGTACACCAGGGCGCTGCATTCACCAAATATGGGAAATCAGAAACTTGCAATCAGGACTTCAGTGTCTCTCAAACCTGCCACAGCGATCCATAGCGGCTGGCTTTTCCAGCTTTTTCCAGCCCCCCAAAATAAAAAAAAGAACATGCTGAGCTGTGTACTGCATAAAAACAACAAAACATCCCTTCAGGAACCCGTGCATGGCGTTTTTCCTCAGGCTGTGATTGCACTAAATAACCATAGAGTTGTAAAGCAGATAGGATCCAGGATGAATATTTAGTAGACGAGTGCACTGTGCACTTGAATGTGTTTCAAGGCATGCCTAATCAAGAAAGTTATTTTCTTATCCTTGTGTTGAAGCCTCAGGCCAAAGGACTGCAAATCCCATCTGAGTGCATGCTGGAAAGGTTAGGTGGCCTTTGCCTCTGGGGCCAGGCATGCAGGGAGAGGTATAAAAGAAGCTGAAGCACTGGAGCAGAGAGCTCAGATGTTGAGTGCAGTTTCTCCCTGGACAGAAACTGTGCTACTATGTAATGTTACCTGCTCCCAGGTGCTCCTGTGTTAGTGCTTCACTTACCTGATAAATCACCATTTTTTATGATGGTTTATCAAAGCCAAGACCAGAAAGAAAGGGGCAGCACTGCTGAGTCTTTTTTTCCTGCTTCTACACAATTTATGCTTGTTTGATATGCAGTGTTTTTGTGTGTTTTTACAGCATACACAGCACATCTGTCAGAGAGCAATGAAACAGCCAGTGATTCCAGCGGCCTCATTGATGCAAGCTGCAACTGAAGAGAAGCAACGCATCAACTGACTGAACATATCTCAAGAGGAGAGGAGCCAGCTTGAGGAGATATGATTATTCCTCCACAGTCCATAGCCAACAGAACATTTGAAGAAGTGAGACCGGACCAATGGCATGCTTTTAATGTTCACATGTAGCAGAACCTGACCTGGTAAACAATATCTGCTTGAACCCTTATTTTCCCATTTAAAGCCCCGTCAGTTGTTTCTTAAAAATCAAAATGGGCCTCTGGCTGCTTAAGTCTGTTGAACTGCAACAGCACCGTGGCAACTTATGTTAGAGCAAACACCAAAAAGGAGACATAAAAACACAAAGAGGGGTTTCAACTGGCAGCAGCAAAGTCTTGTAGCTCTGATCTTTACTCAAACTTTATTTTTGTTGCATTTTTAGTCAATTTATTCTTGTTTTTGTCAAGTACTGATGGATCCTTCTGTGGGCAGAAGAAGTCACTCGAGAGAAGAACTTTTTCATTGAAATGGGGCCGATCTGGAAGGTCCCGCCCTGTCCCAGCTGAGATAAAAAGGTGTTTGTGTTTGCCGTGTTGGTGCAAAGGTGAAGGCTTGGAAGTGGAGATTTAAGCTTTGGGAAACATCAACTCTGCCCAACAAAAGTGATGAGCTGGAGATATCGGTGAAGACTCAAAGTGTACCGTGAGCGCAGTCTCATCTATTTTACTGAAACATGGTTGAATCAAAACATCTCAGACTCTGATGTGGCTTCACCCTGATACGGGTCCGCCTTTATTTGTGAACCTTGATGGTGTAATCCTGCACACGTCACTGTCAAAGAGATGTGTTCTCCTGATATTGAATTGTTGGCAGTTGGTGTGTGACCATATTATGTACCAACCATAGAGTACTTGTGTACATCTCACCCAAGCCAACAGCTGAAGTTCCATGTGAAGTTCTCCATGAAACGGTTGCTAGGATACAGACTAAGCATCCAGAAGCACCCTTCAGTCATGTTTCTCTCTCCTCAGTGCCAAACCAAACACAAGCAAAATGAGCTTCTATAAGAGCTAACTAACTGGAACAAAAACACTACCACCATGATGGAGGAAGAAAAGTGAGGGCTTAAATGCACACAGGAGGTGATTAGGGAGAAAGGAAACAGCTGGGGGAACAGGGCACAGGTGAACAGTCTCTGACTAATTAGACAAAGGGAAGCAGAACCAAACACAGTGCACACAAGACAAGGGCTGGCAAAATAAAACAGGAAATGACTAACACGACAGAAAACGCAGACTTGAAATGGAGAACAGGTACACCAGGAACTAAATATAATTAAACTATAACCAAGAATGCGCAGAACGTGAAACTAAGATCTGAGGATACAAACAAGGAAACCAACCAAATATGTTCAAACTCAAAGCTGCAAAATCCCAAAATAACTTAAACACTGGGCGACATTAAATAAGAAAAGATGAAAGAAGATGAAAACACTGAGTCACAGACCCACAGCAACCTGACTGGATTCATGCAGTTTGTCGACTGTCCTAGCAGACAAAATAAAACCCACGATCTGCTGCACGCCGAAGTCAAAGAAGCTTACAGAAGCCATCCTGAACATCTCAGATCACCCACTTTATAGTCATCTTTATGGAACATAAACACATCAGCACTGAAGACTCCTCGTTCTCCACTGTAAAATGGAGATACAGAAAATCTTTCATACCCATCAGGCTTTTCAGTTCTCATACAAATAGCAGATGAGCTGCCAGACATACGAATTTCCTTCTGGGATCAATAAAGTTATTCTTATTTGGGGGCTTGTCTGGGATTTGAACTCGGGACCTCTCGTCTGAGAACACAGATCAGTGTTAATAAGACTGACCATATTCATTTGCTGTGGTTCCATCAACTCAAAATAACAGATAATGTGTTGGGCATTATTTTTAGAGTCAGTTTAACATCATAGTCAAATATGTCAAAGGAAAACACGATGTTTTGGCTGACGCATTGTCTTGCACTTTTTGTGGTGTTGAACAATGGCTGTGTCTCCATTATGTGTGCGCCGGCTCATCTATCGTCTTTCTATCATCCCTATTAACCTGCTTCCTCCTCTCATTTGTTCCTACTGGCTGCAGAAGGCTCACCTGCACACATATAAAGCCAGTGAACGTGGAGCTCTCTCTCCCCCTCTCACCTCCATCAGCACCAGCATTATTCGTCAGTGCTTTTGCTGCTGGTTATTAATTATTAGTTGAGTTCAGAGTTCAAACAGGGCCTGTTTTCGGTTTGGGTTGTATTCATTTAGTTTTAAGAAGAAGTCTGAATCTGATGGTTCATCATGGTCTTCCTCCCCCCTCTTTTTTTTTTTTTTGGCCAGGTTCCCATCTCCTCTTTTGTGTCTGATCTTTGTAAATAATTATATTTCCACTATTAAAGGTTTGTTGCACTGCAGCAGCATTGTGGCATCTTTCAGTCGTAGATTTAAGGACTGTAACTGTTTTTTTGTTTTTTAAGATAAAAGCTTTGTCATCTAGCTTGTTTGTTTCCTAAGTTTAAAAGCCCGGACCTGCAGGTCTGTGTTGCAGAACTGAAATAAAAAAAAGCTGGAGCAGGCACACTGTGAGTACCAGTAATAAGCCTGCCAGTGTACCTTTAAATATAAAATCTGCCACATGCAGCTCTAAATTAAGGATAAAAATAAGTCGGAGCTTGAAAATCATGACCCTTGCCCACACTAAGCTCTTCTCTTCTTACTCAGCTTTTTCCCTCAACAGGCTGCCCTCGGGCACTGTGGCTACTGATGTAGCTCCTGATTCATTTTTTTTTAAGTGTCACTGGGAGGACAGCAGGCTTTGTCTGGTCTTCCAGAACAACTTAGGCTCTCTGAGAGCTCATGAGTCCATGAATTACTTTGGGAAAGTTTGAGGCAGGCTGATCAATCATATTCTGCCATTCTTGGGAAGAATCCAGGAGAGCTAATTTTGATTTATCTGTTTTCACCCCTCATTATTTTTTTATGCTTCTGTGCTCTGAGGGAGTGATGCTTCTTTCCTCTCCTTTCTATAGTCGTTTGATGGGAAGACCAAAAAAAGTCCAGCTTATCTTTGAGGCATTGTCAAGTGGGAATTCAGGAAATTGTCAAGGCACAAAGAAGAGTTCCTAAAATATCTTAGCTAGTGAAGACCACCTAACTCGGCAGCGTACTGTATACTCACATTACCCATGAAGCTCAGGGTTCAAGCTGACAGTACCATGTCAGGCACAGTTAGTGCTGAATTTAGGGTGAGATAGAAAGATTGAAATTTTGATCTGCCACATGAAAATAGCTCTCTGACTCCCAAGAGAAAGTGGTGCTATTTTTGAGGCAAAACAGGATGACAAAAGTTTTACACTATTGTGTATTTTCATTTAAAAAACAGTTCATGAGGAAACTTTCTGGGATGTAAAAGGCAGTTCTGTCCTCAGTTTGGCACTAAAGGAAGACTTAACGGGAGACTCGGAGTATTGATCCAAAGTCCAATATCCCGGGGCCATCATTGCATCTTCATATTAAAACATATTAAATATTAAAACTTTAATCACAGAACTGCATGATTGCACAAATATTCATCCTTTGCCATGGATAATAATCTAATTTTTAATGCTTGGCTTCATAGTTAACATCTTTTGCAAATCATGGATTTGCATATTTAGCAGTGACATAACTAATACATCAATACAGATTTACTTTACCGGCATTTGGTTATTTCATTAAATGTTATAACTGCTCTGTTGTTCACAGGATGGGGAAAAAAAATCTAAATCCTTTCATAAGAGAGGAAATGGATATTCAAAAATGTAACTATTCTAAAGCTGTGCTGAGATTTAAGCATTCAGAATTGCTACAATGACATCATGTTAATTAGAACACAGGAATCCTTTATCTGACATGAGCTGCAGTGAAGGCACGAGGAGCACGGCAGGTCTGGTTACACCTGGTTTCACTGAAAAAGATGGAAACATTGTAGAATCTTCTATTACAGTTCAATAATCACGTGGCAATAATGGGGTAAGAAGGTGGAAACAAGGCTATAATAATGTGGAAATAGCAATGTTATTACCATTTTACCACAGTAATAATCAAGTAATAACCAATGATCTGAATAACAGTAGTTATTACATGGATACATTTTACACTGAAATTTCTGTAACTGGGTAAAAATGTTACAGAAACTATGAGACAAAACCAAATAGTGATAGTATAATACTATTTTGGTAACAATGTGATAACTTGCTAGCAACAAAACAGTAATATCTGTGCATTTAAGATGGTAGTAACCTTATACTACTGAGGTAATATTAGTTTAACATAAGGATATTATTACCATATTATAATGCTGAAATTAATCTTACTTCATGTCCCCAGCATTCTTCCTTGTTTGGAGGTAACAATGTGAATATCATGTTTAATGCTGTGGCTTATTACTTGGAAACATGCATTCATTTCTGTGTAATAACCAGAAATCAGGGCTGCAAAATGACACATTTTTACTAAATGTGTGTATTTGTGAAGACCCCACAGGACTGAAGAAAACCCCAACAATCAATCAGCAGTAGAATCACTATGGCTTATACTGCTAACTAATAACTATGTGGTAATGCATTTCAGGTCATGTTATAGGAGTAATGCAAAAGTACTGTAATGAATAGTGTAACAAATAATTTTTCCAGTGAGTAATCAACTAATGTACTGCATTACTTTAAAGAAAAGTAACGAGTAATGTGTAATATGTTTTTACTTTTTTTGAGTACCGACCCCAACGCTGTTCATAACCTCAACAAACACCCCCATCTCCTCCATAAATGACACACAGCTTCCTGTAGAGTGCTGACCCGAGATAATGGCTTACTAATAAACACAGGATAGCACAGCAGGCTGTCAAACTAAACCTTGACTTTGAAGAACCCACAAAGTGTAACTTGAAGGGAAAGGGGGGGGGGGGTTATAAATGGAGAGCAGAGCATCAGTGCAGGAAAGTGTGACTCTTCTCTGTTCTGAGCTTCACTGCTCACAGCTTTGGAGCTGAATGTTTAAGGATGCTGGTACAGCCTCCCTCACTGCTCTCCCTCGCTGTTTGATCTAAAGTTAACAGTGCTTTCTGCAGCCCAGTAAGACACATGCTCCACAGTGGACTGTGATTTCATGACAAACTGGCATTTTACAGAATGCATACTCTTCATAAATTTAACATTTTCACATCACGGCGTCCCCACGATCCCGAAACAGATCTTGGGCAGGACTGCTGCTGTTCGGGCGCACCGAGCTGTGCAGTTACAGGAACGGACTCTAACATTTCTTAGCTAAAACCAACAGTTGTTTAACAGTTGCATGTTGCACTAGTACAGTTTATGAATGCAGCCTGCTGACTCATTTTTAATCTCTTGGTCAAATATGATAACTTCAGACTCCAAAAAAAAAACCCATGGTAGCAACTAAAACATTCATATTTAGGCTTGGAAACCTGCGACATCCCACTCTTTACCCTGCTTGTAAAGAGTGGTTATTGGAGTTACTGCTGCCCTCCTATCAGCCCGAAGCAGTCTGGACATTGTCCTGTGACCACTGACATCAGCAGCGTATTGGATTCTGGGTATTTTCTCTTTTTCAGATTCTTCTCTGTACAGAAGCTGTATCTAATGTAATGTATAAAGGTACATAGACTGAAATGCAGTGTCATTTATTTGGTGCATATTCTTTTCTTGACTGCTTCGTCCAAATATTCAATTAACTGGAGCTGCCATCCGTGGCCAGTAATGTCAGCTGATAGAACAAATCTGCCGCACATAAATTAGTCTTTGAGATACCGCCGTGCTCCCCACATCAAACGTGGCACAACTAATTGGTGGCTTGAAAGGCGAAAGACAATGCAAGTCGAATGTTGTTTCAGAGAAAGTTAAAGTGCATAATTGGAATGCAAAACAGAAGCCCCAGGAGAGCCACTTTGACCTGAGTATTTTTTATTAACCTTTATCACATCAGCAGATGATGAACATGAACTTCGTCGGGTGACCTTTCAGGGTTATCTGTTAGCTATGCAGGAGGAAGCTGTGGGGGGAGAGCGAACGCCGGCGAGCTTTGAGGCTGCTAATGAGAAGGTCTCGAGCTGAATGCAGGAAAGTTCGAAACTTTGCAGCCGTGTGGGCCTCAGGTGCGGATGACGGCGCGACGCTAATCATCGCAGCTTTTTTGGTACGTGGCTGAAGTTAATGAGCCTTTGTGCTCTTTTTCCTGTGCAAATCAAAGGAGGCTAAGACTGAAGCACTGCTGTCCTTCATGTATCACTGACTCACACACCTGAGTGATAATCCTGCCAAACGCAGGCCAAGCCACTCTGGCCGAGTCTTTGATGCCTGAACAGTTTCTTTGTGAGTCTGATGGAGGTTCTGCTGACTCACTGATTCAGCACAGACGCAGTGTTTCACATACATGTTTTTCAAAGACAGTAAGTGGTGAGCCTTGAATTTATACATTTAAAAAAGCTCTTATGACTAAATTCTGCCGATTTGATGCTAAAATTATGAGAATTTCTCAGTGAATAGCTGCCATCAGGGTGCCCTTGAAGAAAGAATTTATTTATTATTGAACGCTGTTGTTCAAATGATCTTTCTATGTATGAAATAAACGAGATAAAACACCGCTTCATAAAATATCAGAGAAAAAGTTACATCTTTACTGTCGAGCCTCCGAGAGAACGAAAGGACATTTAACTTCAGTCTTTTCATCATGATGTCAGAAGCTTTGGGTGCTGTGTGTGAACTACATGTGGGTGAGCTCAGCTGAAGTGATGCAATCAGCTGGCGTGTCTTGTTGTTACTTTCCTCCCCATGATGCACCTCTGTCTGCTTTTAAATCAGGTCTTCCTCTTGAAAGATTCATTTATGCAAATGTTCTCCTCAAACAGGACTTCTGCAGAAGACACATGAGCTCAGAATCAGACGTTTCCATGACAGGATCGAGGTCTTCTCATCATCGCTCAGCATCATGTTTTATTTGCTGCCACGGTGACAAATCTTTACGGTACTTTTGTTTTCTGTGGCCGTTACTTTGCGGCTCCTCGCTGTCTCGTTCCACGTCTCCTTGTAAATCAGGTCTTGCGCATAAATTAATTTCCATATAGTTTCTTTGCTCCTGGGAGATATTTTTGCTTTTGTAGCAAACAAATTAAATTGGACCAAAAGTAAAAAAAAAATGAAGAAACATCAAATGTTTTTCTGATGAAATACAATCTCAAAAGAAATTTTCCAAAATCAAAGACAGCATCAAATTCCTCAAAATATGTTTACTTTGAGCTGAAAGGACCCACTGGGGGCAGTGGTAGTAACAGTAGCAGTACTAATGAGTTACTGCTGGAGTGGATGGATGAGTCACATGGTCAGCATCATCAGTGGTGTGTTTTATATTGCAGTCACTATGGCAAACCTTCATGGAGCAGTGGTTCCGTTTCCTGTTGCCATCACGTCCCCTGAACGATGTCCCTCTGTCTCCTTTTAAATCAGGTTGCACCTTCTCCATATTCTGCTTTGACTCTGATATTTCTGCTGCGTTTGGAGAAAATAAATGTCGACTGTTTTAAAAACATCAAAGGTGTCTGTAGCGAGGCTCATCTCATAAAAATCTTCTGTACAGCTTCAGTAGATGGGTGAGTCAAACATGCAGAGGAGATAATTATCATTCCTCAACATTTAACAACATTTAAGTCAATAAAAAACCTTTTTGAAGCAGTGTTTCTACTCCTAACATCACATTTCTGTGTATAAACTATACTTTATTCATTTATAATGCTTTATGATGGTTTCCTAAGGTACAGATTAATAGACAGGAAGTTGTCCTGCCATTAGAGGCACAGACAAACAATGTTATCTTAATTTGAAGAACTAATCTAAACACAGAAATATCTTATATTCAATGATTTAAACCGGGATCTGAATAAATAAACATTTTTGAGACGTGCATACGTGAAACAGTGACTTCATCCCATTTCTGCCATTTCACTGGCAGCAGGTAACCTTCATTAAAGAAGACACAATGTTACACGGCTCCACCAGGGACCCTTCTGAGGTGGCAGCATGTATTTTCAGAGCCATGCTACATTAACTTCCCATTTTCCCTTCAATCATATCTCTATGCCTTTGTATAGCGTGAGCATGCTCCATAGGGAATTGATTTAATTATGCATGCAAGCAAATTGATACTCTGAGCTAAAGGTGGTCCTTATCATTAATTCCTCCTCTTCATTATCCTGTTATAATTCAAATGAATAACTGAAAATTCAATATTGTCACTGCAACCCAAAAATGTCTCCAAGTGAAGAGTCGGCCCTTCATTTTCAGGCATTATGGGATGTCATGGGTGAAGCAGACAGGAAAGAATGAGGGTTAAAGGGTAGATCTGTAGATTCCCTCTTAGCTACATCATTGCTAATTCTTTTGAATCTTATTTTTGAACCCACTAATGTTTTCATATACATGTGCATTCATTTGTGAACATACAAATTCAGCAGTAAAAGTCCAAAAGGTGAAATACATGAATATACAAGAAACACAGCAGATCACAGAGGGCCACAAACAGACTCTTGGACAAAGACTGAGGGGAAGACAGGACTGTATACACAGAGGAGGACAGCTGAACATGAAACAGGTGCAGACAATCAAGAAGATCACAGGATGGGTGTGAAACTCAAAGCAAGCAGAGGAGACGACTATCAAAGTAAAAGCACCAAACCAAAGTGGATACAGAGACTCCCACTGAACATGATACCAAGGGACACCGAGGAGGCTCGAATAATAAAGACAGAAATCAAACGTCCTCATTAGAATAATTACAAAGTAAAGAAAACAATCGGTGTTAGAAGAACTCACAGTATACTTGGAATAAGGAGATCAACTCAGTTCAGTTTGATGGAGACAGCAAGAGAGGAGACAGGAGTGCAGCTGCACATGTGGGCTTTGTTGGTTAGCCCAGGCTGTTAGGGGGGTGGGGGGCGTGGCCTGAGGAGACGGGTAAAAAAGCATATGGCAGGTTTTTTTTTTTAAATAATTAAAGCAACTTTATTTTAAAACAAACAAGTATACCTCACTGATATGAATGAGGTATACAAAACAATATGAAAATTAAACAACAAGGAAAAAACAAAAGTAAAGTAGTTACTTTACTTGGTGTTAATTAAAGAAAAACATGCAGAGATGTACATATAGAAATTGTCTTTAAAGCCTTTTCATTGAGAGAGTCTGTTATTGATTTAATATGTAGTTCCGTATCTATCTAAAATGAGGAAAACATTTTATTAGCAAATTTACACAAATTTAGCAAGAAGAATAAGCAAGTTTATTATAAAAAACATTTAGCATCCTTTCTGGGAAAACTATGAAAACAAAGCAAAACATTTTCCCACATAGGGAGAAATTCTTTAAAATATGGGTAATAGTAAATCTGCTAAACTCTGTCCAAAACTTTGGTGTGAAAGGGCATAGCCAAAAGAGATGCGTCAAAGCAGATGGCAGTTTGTTCACGTTGGCTGCGCACTGCTAGCTCACTGATACTGTCGCTACCCGATTTTGAGTGAGCATGTGTTGCTATATCTGCTTCCGGGTAACAAGGAAATGACCTCTTTCACAGAGCTTCCTGATTGGCAGCTCTAACTCGAAATTTCGAGTTATGGATGGTAATTTCTTTCCATCAGAACAAACAAATAAATAATCTTCCATAGAGGCCTTTTGTACAACACCCCACCGGGAAATTCATCCTCACGCTCTTGCTAAAAAGCACGCAGCATTTTTACCATCCAGGTGTGTGTGTTTGGGGCAGCTTGATTGGAGCATGTGGCCAGAGTGCTGGACCAATCAGACACAGAGTGAAGGAAAAAGCAGCAGAAGGAAAGTGGAGGCAGCAATACTAAGAGTTGGAATATACTGCATGCCTACAGGGAAAAACCCACTGCTGCACAGAGCAGGAATACTGAGGGTAACAGTATTGTTACTTTCATAACCTTTTACCAGATCCTGACACAATGTTAATCATTTCAGTGCTATTATCATTTGCTGCTGCCACACAAACCCACCTGTCTCTTGCAACCGGACGAGCCCCCAAATCTGTCACAGTCCGGCTCGAGGACGCCACTAAAAGCAAGTTTTCCCAGTTTATTATTCCCAAAATAAGGTGAAAAACAATAATGCTCCATGAGCTGCGACAATCAGGATCTTCAGTGTGTCAGTTGTTGGATGAGTGGATGGATGTGAAGTATGCATAATGTTGCGTAGTGTAAAACAAACCAGGACAAAGCCAAACAAATAATCATGGCAGCCAGCTCTTAAATGCTCCAGGGAGACTGGCCAGGTGCCTGGCCAAGGCAGACGGCTGTCACATAATTCATTTTTACTTTTTGTAATGTTCACAAATCTGACTAATTTTAAACTCTTTTATTGTCACACGCTTCACCTGGTCAGAGGAGTATGCAAGCATGATAAATAAGCACGATAAACAGCATTAAAAGCTTTCACAGGCTGTGCAAAGGCTGCTGAAAGAGGCCGATCGATAAGCGAGGACCAGTGGGCGTTGGTCAGTGAGGGAGTCACAGGCTGCGCTGTACCAGTCCATCATCTTTGGGTTTCCAAATCTTTCCCACACCCACTGCATATCGACATAGTGGATATAATACAGGATCAGAGGGTTCTCAGGATTTTATGCTGCAGAGCAAAGCGTATGGATTTTTTGTTGACCAGCAGCAACATACGTGTTCTTTTAACCACTCCAGTGGCCTTGTGAATAATTTATTCACCATCTCTGGTGTGTTAGCTCAAGTATATGTAGGTCAGCATGTCTGACAGCATCATGAAAGCCTTCCTCTGCTTGGCCAGGGTGATTCTGAGCATTAGGTTTCGCAGCACCAGCTTCCTTTCAGCTCTAAAGTCCAGTCTGCATTTTGATCTCAGATCACAAAAGCCAGCAAAAATGTGGTTTGGCAGTAATTTTCAGTTCAGATGGCAGATCAGGGGGAAAAAATCCAGATCCAGAAAAACCAGCAATGATCACAAACCGGAAGGTAATCAGCTCCAGGGAAACTCCCTCAGTCTGTGTGATTGCTGTTGTGTAAGGCAGGAAAAAAAGCTCTTGTAATGTAATAAAACTGTATGCTTGCTGTGATGATCCTGCTGTTTGCCCAGCATTGTGTGTTTTTGGTATTCTGTTAAATGCATTATGTTGTGTTTGGATTCCTGGGTTATTGTTTGGTTGTGGATTATTTCGTGTGTCAGGGGTTCGTATTAGGGTGTTTAGTGTTATCCTCTGTCCTTGTGTCTAGTTCATGTGTCTTAGTCCTGGTCTTTGTGTTTAGTTACTTCCTGTTTTATTTTGGCGTGTCTTTGGTCCTTGTGCAGCGTGTCTGGTTTTGCTTCCTGTGTTTCCCTCTCAGGTGTTTCCTATTGTCTCGTTACCTGTGCGCGTATATATCGCCTCAGTTTGCTCGTTGTTGTGTTGTTTTCTGTGGTGTTTCTCTGTGTCTTGTGTTGAAGCTCCCGTGCTCTGGATTCTTTGCCTTGTTCTGTTCCTGAAAGGATTTTGTATTTGGATTTTGAGCTCCTAAATAAAACTCTTAATTATGCCGATCTCTGCGCTTGGGTCCTAACCCCGCCTGCCACACCGTCCGCCATCACAGTTACTGTGTTTGTTTATTTACCTACACAATATGTTTGTTTAATAAGAGTAATAAGGGGATTATCCTAATGCTGGAAAGTGTTCGTTACGACCTCTCTGCTCTTGTAATATCATTCAAAAAAGTATTCAGCATGGAGATGTTAATAGTAATCTCTTATCGACAACACATATAAGTAAAATTCACACTCTCATTGTCCCGGATAACAACTCTTACACGCAGAGAAGCCGAAGCAGTTTGATCATCACCTAAAAATGAAAAGCTGGAGCATCACTGCAGAACTCTGGATGCTTTTTGGGTTTTTTAGGGGGGATATTTTCACCAAATATACACAACTATATCAAATATAGCAGATATATACAAATATATCAGATATATACAAATATATCAAATATATCAGTACTGATGTCCCTTTGGGGCGGAGTCAGGAAGGACATCTGATGTAAAACCCTGCCAAATCAAACATGTGCAGATACTGGGCGACCCCATAAGTATCTTTAATATCACTACTGATGCAGGTTCAGACTCATCCTCACTGGGATCAGTGCGTCACTTTCCTCCCTTCAGTCTGCACTGACAGCATAAAAATAAAGACAGATGTGACATCATCAGGGAAGGGGAGCGAGGGCTCCATGAGAGAAAATTAGAAAATAGAAAATTAATGAGCTCTTCCTGATATACCAGCGCAGCGTTGTCACAGCTGGACGTGGAGTGGTTCAGCGCCCTCACTGGGGATCCTTCATCATACATCTGGTTATTTCTGCATTCATGGCTAACTATAGCACGCCACAGGACTACAACATCAGGCAAAAATGCTTTGCTAAATGAGCTGCTGCTCAGATTTGATTCCATTACAGCTTCCCTTGTTACTATAAAAGCACAGTGAAGACGGCGCTTTGACTTATTTAAAGGATTCTACTACACGAGTGTTTCCTGGAGGTGAATGAGACCCCGTGTAGTGCCAGGGGACAGGGACACGTGTGCCTTCCACATCAATGTTTCAGCATCTGCTCACTCCACTGGTCCCCACAGAAACAAGGGCACTGCTCTTTTTGCTGTAGTATATGGATTCAGAGCCGGGGTGAAGCAGGGACAGTGTTTTCTGTTGAACTGAGACCGCTTTAATTAAACAAGACCTCTCAGAGTAACGCAAAGTTCAGCAGCCAGGGCCACGCTTTGATCCAACAGACCCTCGGGAGCCTTATTTAAAAAATAAATCTGTTAATTTAACTCATCGACAGACTTGTTTTCTGAGTTTGCAAAAATATACTGTTTGCATGAACAAACCATTCCACACAGTGGTTTGTGATTTTCCTTTTGTCAGCCTCTGTTTCTAATCACATTTCACTTTAATATTTCAGCCAACGTGGACGAAAAAACCTTCAAATTGTCTTGAAAATGGAAACATAAACCCATGAAAACAGCCATGTAGGAAGCTCGATAGCTCCCGTTATCATTAACGCTTTTCGTTGTACATTTTTCAGGACATCTGACCAAAATTGAGTTCATTCTTATTTAATAAACAAACTTTCTCTTCTGGAGTCTGATTGGATACTGTAATTTCATTATAAAAGAGGATTTTGCAACCTTTGCTGCATTTAATTACACATGATTGTTAAACACTTGGTTATAATCAAGATCATTATGAATGCACTGAATATTTATAAGGCCTAAAAGCAGGTCATGCAAAGATAACGGTGTTAAGCAAGTAGCAGATTTAAATTAGTGGCCTTATTAAATATCTAAGAGTACTTCCTTGTGTGGGCACAAACGTGCCACACTTTATATCTTTATATGGAACTGAAGCTGCAAAGTCTGCTGCACTTATATTAAACACAATGAATTTGAATAATTCTTTGTAAATAATAACCCAGATTTGAATCAGTGACATGAATCTGTTCTCGGTGTTTTTGAATCATAAATTGCAGCGTGACTTCCTGCTGCAGGAGGAAATGCATCATCCTGGGACGAGCCCCCTGTGACCCCTCAGCAGATCGTATCTGCAAAAAAGCATCAGTCAAAAACGAGTCCAGACATGATCAACTGCAGCCGTCACACCCACGAAGCCTCACAGTGAGGCCGGCTCAAAGTGGGTGTCGGGCTACAGGCGGAGGCCTCTTGAGGTTAATCTGATCTTTCAAAGAAATCCAATTAAAACGCCGGCACCAAAGAGACGAGCATTGTTGGACATCTTTGGTGTTTCTTCTGTACGAGACACCAAATCACCACGACACCTGGGAAATAAAGCCTGCTGCGGCTAAAAGTCAGCAGCTCCTTTAGTTCAGTGAAACGTGGAGTCTGTCTGACACTCGTTTTTCTGCTCACTTTGACGGCTGCCTCTGAATGCTGAGACCACAGCAGCCACAAATAAAGTGAACTTCAGGAGAAGCTTTGCATTAAACCTTTAAACCTTAGATTAACCCTACAGAGTATTCTAGGGTTAACATGGCTTTGTCCTTAATCAGTCATTTATGAGTACACAAAACAACTTTAAAGAAAGGATAAAAAAATGACGTGTTTGACTTGATAACTGCTGGGTTGAATTAGCGAATCGAACTGTAATATACTGAAGCAGGAGCAGACGGGGCGGCCGTGGGCGGCCGTGGCCCTGCTCCTTAATGCAAATATCTAATCGGCCAATCACACGGCAGCAGCTCAATGCATTTAGGCATGTCGACGAAGTCAAGGTGACCTGCTGAAGTTCAAACTGAGCATCGGGATGGGTAAGAACGGTTATTTCAGTGACTGGTGTTGTTGTTGTGTTTCTGAGTGTTTCAGAAAGTGCTGATCTGCATAACCATGTCTAACATTTACAAAGAATGGTCTGAAGAAGGGGAAATGCCTCGTTAATGCCAGCGGGCAGAGGTATGAAGAAGAGCGCCTTTGAATGCACAACAAGGTGAACTTTGAGCTAGATGGGCTGCAGCAGCGCACTGGCTGCCACAAGTGAAGCTACAGTTCACACGGGCTCACCATAACTGGACAATAGAAGACTGGGAAGGCGTTGGCTGGTCTGATTTGGATGGTGGGTCAGAATATAGTCGAAATGACCTGAAGGCATGAACGCATTCTGTAGGTGCGGGTGGTGTAGTGGTGTGTTGGTTCCATCCGAGCATCATTTAAATGTCAAAGTCTTCCTGAGTATCGGTGCTGATCGTGTCCGTCTCTTTACGACCACAGTGTACCCGTCCTCTGACGGCTGTTTCTAACAGGATCAAGCTCCACGTCTCAAACTTCAAATCACCTCAAACCTCCACAGTCACCGGATCTCAATCCAGCTCAGCACCTCAGTGAAACGGGAGATTCACATCATCAATGTGCAGCAGCTGTGGTGTCAGTGTGGACCAGAATCTCTGAGGAATGTTTCCAGCAGCTTGTTGAATCTGTGCCACGAACAATTAAAGTGGTTCAGAAGGCAAAAAGGGGTCTAACCCAGGACTAGCAGTTTATATATTATATAAACAGCTGGGATATTGTGCAGCCTGCCACCACAGTCCACAATAGCCTAGTCACTGTTTGCCATTCTTCATTCTGTAGCTATGAAGTGCAAACATTTGTTTGATCATGAACCTTTCCACTAGTGTTTTTGTAAAAAAGTAATAAAATATGGTCACTAATCAGTAAAAGTATGAAATCCATGACTCAAAAACTCAAACTTACCAGAACTTCAGTCTAAACTCTTTGATCTGTTATAAATCGAGATTTTTTTTTATTTTTCATGTGCATGTCTGCATTAATTGAGTCCTTTAAAAGTTTAAAGCAGGTTCAGGCAAACACTTTGCAGATATTGAGTAGGACGTGGAGCTGATGTTTAACTTTACGTAATGCATTTCCTGTTTCTTCCATACGGACGCTGAGCTTATACGACGCAGAGCCAATGGCTGCGAGCGCAGCTGCAGCTCCGCCTGGCTGTGCTGGTTCGAGCTGAGGACACCGCTGATGCTCGTCCTGCAGCTGCTTGTGGCCGAATGCGCTGTGTGGTGTTATGTGCATGGCTGTGGTAGCTGTACAAACTGCTCTTTCCTGCTCCAAATGTTAACATTAGCCCAGAAACAGAGGATTTGAGCCTGTGCTGCTGCTATCTGATTTACCTTTAATAAAAAGCACGAGGTTTGGGGTCATAATCGCAGCTGAAGCCCAAATCCTGTCTTAATCGGCCTCAGTAGCCCTGAATAAGAAACCGAGTGAATTAGCTCGTGCGGTTCCCCGTCGAGCTGATCGCTCCTGAGCAGCCACAGTGGAGCGCACACCTACACGTGCTGCATTTCCTGCAGATCAGAGAGAACTGATGCAAGGAAATTCTAAATAATGCAAGAAAACACAAAACGTGAAGTAAGTTCCTGAGAATTATGAATGAATGCAAAACTTAAACTGAGTGAGTGCAGAAGTAGATAAAATTCCCAGTTTGACAGTTGAAGGCTCTGAAAGTTTGCTAATTTCTTGCTTTCCCGCATTACTGGAGACTGATTAAAACATTACTTATTCCCTGAAACTGAAGCGTGGGCTCCTCCCTCGCCCATTTTTTATCATATCTCTATTTTTCAGCACATTAGCGACAGGTTGCTTGCTAGCCCTCCATCACATTACGAACATGGAAGCTCACCTGGTCTCATCTCTGCTTCTGTTTTTAGATTTAAGCTGTGAGGATCTATGTGGAACTATCAGCTGAGGAAACTGTGTGTGTCTGAGGTGCACTGAAGCGACCTCACGCTGTGCTGGCTTAATGAGCAGTCTCATCTGCACCTTCTAATATCGCTGCATGCATATTTGAATATGTTCAATGAAAAGGCATGTCACGATTCTAACTTCATTTTTGAATGAAGAAAAATTACTTTATCGGCTCCCAATGAATCATAAACGTGGCTCAAGACGAGTTTAGCCGCTGCATGGCGTGGATCTGTGAACGGAGACTATTTTAGACTCGTGCTGGCACCGTTTAATCAGCTCTGTGATTCCTGGGTCAGAAAATTCACCCAACCGCCCCCAAAGTCCCGTAAACATCAGCACAGCCATCTTTGCCACCTTTAGTCAGTTTATTCTGGCTAAACATAAATATGGAGTCAGAGATAAGGAATGCGCCACAATAATACCACAAACATCCAGCTGTCCCATCTCCATCTGGAACATCTGGAGTGGTTGCTAACTGTAAGTAAACTGTCCTGGTTTAAACTCAGATATCTGATTTCAAAGACGCGGCCCATCGTTCAGATAATCAAACTTTTAAATAGAATTGGTGCTTTTATGGAAAATGAAAGCCTTTTATTCAGACTTCCAGCCACCGAGCATTAAAGATGAAATGCTGGATTTCAGTGTTAAAATGTGGGGTTAACCATATAAAGCAGAGCTCTGCTGCATTAAGTAATTGGGAATCTGCATTTCAACCGCATAAATCTCTTCAAATATCCGACACTGACAAGGATCTCAAATTAAACGACCTGCATTTCAAGTCACTGGCTTCAGACTGAAGATCACGAGCTGCCCGCTGGTTCCTCTTATACAAAAGCCAGCATTTCAATTTCAAAGCAGCACATCTCACGGCCTCCTCTGCATAAATCTTAGCCCATCTCTCGACGGTGGAACAAATGAATGCCTTAAATTAAATTTGAGTCAATTAGGCTGTCTGCTATATGTAATTGGTTTTCTGGATGGATCAAACAGCCAGCTAAGACCTGGATAAGAGGAAATGTGAGTGGACTCAAAGATGCAACAGGGGAACTCAGACTGAGGAGTTGCAGATGCTTCTTCAAACAGGTAACAAGATATTACAGTTTTTGACCGGGGACCTGTGCAATCTTTATCTCATGGTCCAATTTCCACCTTTACTGCATTGCCAGCCCACTGATGGCCACACAGAGGGTGATTTACCTTACGGCGCTCTCTGCCACAGTTACTTCAGAGTCAGAATTCAGACATCAGGCTCAGAGCATTACCCTCTGTTATCAAATTTCCATAGACGAGTGGCAGTTCAATTTTGCAGCTCAGCAGAGCTTAATCCAAAAAAGCACTTTCTGGGTAGTGCGGTTTCAGATTGAGCTCGGCTAAATGTACTGCTATAGTTCCTGCATCACGTCTGGAAGGAAGTGAGAGTTCACTGAGGAAGCCAGACCAGGCCTGTGATGCTGCGCTGCACCAGCAGGCGTGTTTCTGAACACGAGATGACGTGTTCGAGAAGATGGCAGCAACCGAGATAAACTGAGTCAAATAAAAGACACTAAATGAAAGTTTCTGACCCCTGGAAGCAGCATCAACAAAAACAGAAGGCAATCAAAGATGCCAACAATTCAGTAAATACAATTAATGAATTATGATTTTTTCTTAATCTTAAAGCTCACTTATAAACATTGTCCAAAAGGTACGCCCGCTCACACTTTACACTTCGACCAGTATCAATCAGTCTCCTGCAGGTGTCAAACTGTTACTGTCTCTGCTGCAACGGGCCATAATTTCCATGTTCAGTGTATTAATCAGAACCCGAAGTCTAGTGGGCCCTCCCAGTCTGCTCATCATCTCCAGATCACATGAATTCAGACCTTCAGATTGGCCATTTTCAGTTAGTTTCCAAGCTGTAAAGAGTTTCCGGTGATAAAGGGCGAGGGTCACACATGACAAAACCGATTACACACAGTGGTGACTTCAGACACGTTAGCCCTAACCCTTTACAGGGAACAAGGTTATAATAGTTTTGGATTTTACATTATAGTTTTAGTTAGTTTTTACTTTTTTTTCTCTAAATCAGTTTGTTTTAATTAGTTTTAATTAGTTTTCAGAGTGGTTTTGCTCGTTTTTATTAGTTTTTATTTTTGGTTTAATGCTTAGTTTTAGT
>JAVDPK010002260.1:182924-205572 GCA_034780415.1 Cichlasoma orientale | reverse complement strand
ATTTCAGTTAACGACAATGTTTTTTCAATTTTAGTTTTCGTTATTTCGTTCGTTTTCGTTAACTATAATAACCCTGCCAGGGAAGTGGGTATTTTTGGGAATTTCCCACACTTTATGCATGATGCCCATCCCGCGGCTCAGTGAGGTTCAGAAGCATGTGGTCTTGAGGGAATATCCTAATGTTGTATAAAGTTATAATGTATATGTTGTAATGGTCTTAAAAGTGATGAATCTGTAATAATGTTCTAAAATACATGAACCTTTCACCATACATGTGTTTTCTATTTTTTATATAAACACTACTCTCTGCATTATAAACACTACTCGAAACACTACTCGACACATAATCCTAGCTACGGTTAGCCGCTGTTAGCTGCTGTTAGCTGCTGTTAGCCACTGTTAGCCACTGTTAGCCACTGTTAGCTGCTGTTAGCCGCTGTTAGCCAGTGTTCGTGAAACTTTCTTTGAAGTGTATCTAACGTTGGATTTGGACACTCAGCGAATAAACAGTCATACTTTGTGAGAATGTAATCAACTGTTTATCAGAGGGAAGGTGTGGTTGTTGTTGTTGTTTAGGCGGTTCATTGTCAGCTGTCTGCAGATGGGAAGGTCACATGTCTGCTGACAAAAAGTCAGGAGATTTATTTAAGTATTTTAATGCTTTTATCTGACAACTAATGCAGCTTGATGTGTGGTTAATATTACTAACAGATCATCAAGGAAGTTTGTATCCCAGTTTTTATCTGGATGTTTCTCAGCAGTGATTAACAGGAGCCTGTCACCCATACAGATGGATGCAGCTGACTGGTTACTTATAGATCCAAAAACCATCATGGAGGTGGGCAAAGTGCTCAAAGAAGAGAGACAAGTGAGTACATCCCAAAGCAAAGGCTGATGTCAGCTGGCTCTGGCCACCAGGTGAACACCTGCAGGACCTGCAGGACTGCCAGGATAGGTGGGAAACAGTTACAGACTCGAGGAAAGTGAACAAAAAGAATGAAAGATGAAGAAAAAAACTGAATAATTTTGATTGAATACATAAAACTAATGCAAAAATTATGAGTCGTGTTGGTTAATACTTCGTTTAATAGATGCTCTAAAAGCAGAGTACCCATAAAGTACGATAATCCTGAGCCACATTAGCTGAATCGACAGATCAGCAGCTGTCCCAGTGTGAATGCTGGTTTTTTCTGAGACAGGAGCAGCAGCACTTCAGACTGACAGATTCCCGGAAGGAGACGTTCCTGAAGCGCTGTGGTATTTATAGAAGGAGGAAAACATCCTGTTTACCTGCATGCAGTATTCACATTCCCGGTCCCCATCTTCTATTTCTAGGCAGAGGAAGTTTTAATGCAGGTCAGCTCGCATGAGGTTTCGAGGAAGAGTGGCCAAGACTACATGACATCACATGTCAGCTATGTAGCACTTCATACTCAGAGGAGAAATGCTCATTAATTGAGGTCAGCAGTGCTCTTTAACTGAACTTTTTAAATCCTTTTCAGCCCATTTGCCTGCTCCTTTTAACACGGTGAAATGGAAGATTGTTCCCTTGGAGTCCTGTACTTAAATTAAACGCCTTATAATACGTCCCACCTCTTGTCACCAAGGTGGATAAAAATGCTGGTCCCTTGTCTGCTGCTGATATGGGTGGAGGAGGTCTCTGGGCTACTTTTTTCATTAAATGGACCTATTATAGCTTCATCCGAGCCGCGGCGGCTGCTGCAATCTCCTGTCAGTGGACTTGTCAATCAGAGTGTCCCCAGTCGATGCCACTGATACCCATCTAAGTCCACTGGATACAGGGCTGAGCGGTGGAGAGTGAGGGCTTTTCATAGCCGTGAATCACATCTACTTCCCAGGAGTTAATTTGCATATACATAATCACCATATGCAAATCAGAGGAGTCAGCAGCTTATCTTTCCGGAGCAGTGTGTCCATTTGGATTTAGTTGAAACAAACAAACCTTTTTCAGGGTGATTGCCTGTTTCTGTGTTTTGGTTTTGCTGTATAGAAACACTGCCATGGCGAACACACACTGAACGTTTCACTGCTGATTTCCATCTACACCAGCAAAGACCGAGCCTTAACCCCGTAAAGCCCGAACTGTGAAAAAATTGGCAGAAAATGGACTGTTTATTGAACCCTCTGATAAATAATAATAATTTGCATATATTTAATTTGTATCACATTTGCAGTTTATTACTTAAAAATGTCTTGTGGGTTTTTTTTGTGTGTGTGTGGGGGGGGGGGGTGTAAACTGATGATGTAAAAGTCTCAACAACTCGTGCATCAAACAGATTTGGTGTCGAAGGGTCAAGGACACATTATGTTAGTTATACTTACAGGAGACACAGAAGTGATCATATTGATGAAGTAAGGAGCAACGGTGCAGCTTTCTGCACTGAGAACAGCTAACGTGGTGTTTTTCTTGCTGCCAGAAGCACCGATTATACAATATCTTTGGGATCTCATGCAAAGATATCAACTGCAGATCCTTTAAGTCTGTACAGTAAGTTACAGTTCAGACTTGCTGTTTATCGATTGCTGCACATTCCCAGCATGCTTTGTTCCCTCTCACTTCCATAACTCTTCGTAAGCTCTCACCACTGCTGACCAGGAGATGCTCCGACCGTCTTACTGGCTGTAATAATGTTTTATTATAATATTCCATTCATGGATCCAACATGCTGATGACAACTGACTGTACCCTAATAATTCACATATTTCAGACCTTGATATGTGCCATTGCTAAAGGTACAGTCTGAAAGGAAGAATATTGTAGTCATAAATATACAGTAATTAATGTGTAATTACATCTTCCAACACCCTGATGCATTCTCATGAACTTGGAATTAATGGAAAAAAGTTTTCCAAACCTACCTGGTCCCGTGTGAAAAAGTAACTGCCCCCTAAACCTAATCATTTTATGAAAAGCCAATTTAGTTTAATGTATTAATGAATGACATCATCATAATTTTAAAACTGCATTTTGTATTTACTCGGATTATCTGTGACTAATACTAAAATTAGTTTGATGACTCTCACTAATAACTGCAGTTCTGTCCATTTTCTCATGAAATTTTTCATAAGAGAACCAAATCAGGTTCCAGTTTCAGTGTGAATGTGTGGAGCCGGGAGTCGGTGCCCAGTGGAAAGCAGTTAATTGACATTGACTGCTGCATGCCTACAGGACACCGATAGAGCCGCGGCTCTCCTGCTGCCTAAGTGCCGCTCAGAGAGCACAAAGGCTGCTCGATTTGAAAAAGCTGCCTCAGAACATGAATGCTAATGGAATTGATTTATACCTCCATTTCCTGCAGGGAGACTTATGGACTTTCACTGCAGAGGAGGAGCCGAGACCCTCGTGTGTGCTCAGAGGTCTGAAGTGGTTGAAGCCATCAGAGGCGCTGCAGCCATGTCTTACACAGAGAAACTAACCTGAGTCTGGAGCTGTGAACATGATGGCACACACAGACACGTGTTGGTGGTTCGGGGTGTGTTTTAATTTAGTAAAACTTTGAGTAAAGTGAAAGAGGAAACCTGTTCTGATCTCATTTAGCTAAACTGGCCAGCCGGGAGCTGAGTAGTGATTTTGCAGCCTCCAGTCTGGCTGCAATCAGAACGTATGGGCTTGTGTTCAGATATAACCGACATCCAGACCGAGGATGGTGGCTTAAAGCTGAGGTTTCATGCAGGAGTAAAAGAAAAAGACCATCTTTGATATTTGGACCTATATGTCTAAAACATCTCAAACATCATGTTATTATAATCAAACACCTCTTTCTTGGAAATACTTGGAAATCCGGACAAATCTGCAGGGCACAGCTTGCATCAGCACCGGTGCATCAGGGCCCAGTGCTCAACCTCAGAGAGACACTAAATAACAAAATCCAGTTTACTAGATTAACACAACTCTGCTTACGTGTTGCTTCATGTGTGACTCCAGAAAAAGCTCCCAAATACTCTGGTTATGTCATCGTGAGCACGAATGTTTATCTGTAAATTTAAAGGTTATTAATGAGTGTAATGCATGGATTCAGAACATCCTGCAGACATGAGTGTGCAAACTTTTCACTGGTACTGAATATTAAGGTTCTCCACAATTTCATCGTCACAATTTGTAAAATTTGAAGATCAGAAGATCTCACTGATGACGTCAATGCGTCCGTAACAGCGGACACTGTTTAACTTTCCCCGCGGGTTCTGCGTACTTTATTCATACTGACATTTTTAGAATACACAAAAAGTCTTTTTGGATTTAAAAAACAAACAAGCTTATAAATCAGTGGGTTTCATGCATGGATAAAATGTGCAAAGCTTTGATTCATATCGATCCACAATAAACATCAGCCTTGTTTTTTTAAGTTAAGCTTGAGGAAAATATGTTTAATACATTTTTGGCTTCATTTGGTTTTATGAATGACCGAGACATTTAATACTTTTTATCTGCACAAATGTTCACATTGTATTCAGTTGTTAATCTTAATATAAGTAATATACAGCTTCTAATGCAGTCTTAAATGCTAATAATAACGACCTGTCAGTGGGATGGGAGTATTTATGCGTGAAGAGCTGGCAGAGCATAAATCGCTCAACATCTGTTGGAACAAACAGACCCCCCCCCCCCCCCCCATGTGCTCTGCAAACCGCATGTGGTTTCTGAAGTGCAACAGAATGAAACCAAATTGCCTGACGCATCAGACAAGTGAAAATACTATTATTTATGTGCCAACAGAGCAACTGGATACATTAATGTGTTTGTTATTCTTGAAAAAGGCTGCGAGTGCCTGAAAATGCACAGAGGAGAAAGAAGGATGCCAGCGCACCTCTACAGAGTGGAGAGTGGGAGGCAAATGAATGACAGGCGCTGCACGGTAAACGCTAAAAGGCGATGCACGAAGCCTTCTGGATGAACTTCTTTTAAAAATCTAAAATCATGAGATAAGCAATAAACTCTGATTAATTTAGTTTCACTTTCAGCTCCTTTCTGCTCTCAAACTGAACCCAAGTCAGACGCCATCCCTGGATGTAAGCGGTTTGATATCACACACCCACCTATGGCACACAGTGTGCTGTTTGCATCTCTTTGATGTCTCTATACTCACTGTGACACGATCACATGTCAGGTCTCCCTCCAATCACGATTTGAACGACACACTGCATTCTGTTTACAGCCCTTTTCGCTTTTATTGAATAGATGCTGAAATTCCTTCTGAGAAGAAAACGTAAAGTAAAAAAATGCACAACAGTCATGTGGAGATGACAAACAGGCGTGACTGACACAAACAGCAACATGGGAAATACATTAGAGGTCTTTGCACACACTTATGATCCGTGACGGATGATCCCGTCTCCCAGAAACACACTACATCACTCTGTCATTCCTTCATCTATTGCTTTTTTCTCTCTTTTTAATTGTACACAGAGGGAGCCAAAGACCTGCTGCAGAACTATCTGAATGCAGAAACACAAGACGATGAAAAATTATATGAAATCACTTTATTCTCAGTGTGCGGTGATTCCATTTTTGCAGGAAAGTTACAGACTGAAATATTGGTCTAAAATGGCATGCAGTGAGGCTAACAGGTGGAGCTTTGAAACACAGAGAGGACACGCAACAGTTATATCAACAACCTTGCCTACATCGCACACCATAAGCATGCATACATGTTGGTCAACAAGGGGGGGTGGGGGTGGGGGGGTGAGAAGATTTTGCAGTACAAAAAAATTACACCAAATGAACTTTTTTTTGTTTTGTTTTCTCTTAAAGTACCAAGCACCAGAGGACAGGACCGCTACAGACAGGAAAGAAAAATACTGCACCAGACTAAGAATCTTCTCAACGAGTACAGAAAGAGACAGAAACGTCAGACGGTTACATTCAAGTCACATCAAAGGAGTTTTTTTTCTCTTTTTTGCGCCATGTTTCACAGGCAGCTTTTTAATTCTATTAATGGCTGTATGAGCGGCACAAATGACTGACCGGGGTTCTGACACAGGATATTGATTACGCATGACTCGGGCAGTTTGTTTCGGCAGTGATCAAAAAGCCATTTGGAGCGCAATCAACTGACATTTACAAGATGATGGGAGATGGGTTCATGACGGCGTCGGCAGATGAGAAGCGAAGGCTGATCTGATTTCAGAGCACGCGGGTTTCTGAAAGACTCGCTCGTAGCCTGAAAGAGTGCGCGCGCTGACGGTGTTTGCTAAGGTGTCGCTGGGAGTCCTTTACAGGGGCAGTAATCGTAGCTGTCGAGATTGTTATCGGGCTGAAAAACTGAAATATGACTCATAAATAAAGGTTGTAGCTATAAGCCACTAGCAATGAAAATAATAAATTCTTTAGCCAAAAAGCTAATGAGACACTAGGTGAAGGCTAGTTATGGTTAACCTCTATGAAAACGTAACCAGAATACCTGAGAATTCCAAAATAAATCAGATATGCAGTAACTTAATAGGAATGACACCCCTTGTCTAGGTCTGACTCTACCACCACTATTCTTTGGTTTGACTGAAGAACTGCTGTGACGATGGGTTCGAGTGCATGAAAGAAACACTTCTAACTGCTAACACACTGTTGGAACAGAGGCTGGCAAAGGCAGTTTACAGACACGATAAAATCACAGGAAGTTCAATAAATGTGCTCTACAGGTGACCTTACCACACTGTGCCATGTTTTTTAACATATTCAGCATATATATATAAATATATGTGTGTATATAGACTATGATTACGGAGCTCACAAAACACAGAGAGAAGCTAAGTTTCCCTTTGTCTACGCCACAGAATTACACGAGAGCAGAATCAGTGTCGCTTCATGTTTAACTAGCTTAATAAAAACAGTCATAATGTGGCGAAACAGCTGGTTTCCCAACACCTAACGCTACTAAAGGATTTTCCAACAAAATGTGTCACAAGATTTAACTGATCACTGCAAACAGCACATTTATGAGTTCCCCTCGACGTTTCCTACACGGCAGCTGAAGTAGCATTTGTTTTAGCGTGAATCTGATTCGCTGTAGCATCAGTTTTTGGGGTTATAACAGCATCAAATTGAAGTTGTTCACTGTGATGCACTTGCGGGCTGAGAAGGCATTACTGAGGTGCAGTGTGAATCTACGTTCATGTGTTACCAGCTCGGGTCTGGTGGAATGTCTGAAATATCTGGAATGTTTAACGAGACGCAGGGAATGATGGAGAAATCTTTTAAAAAAGGCAGAAAAAGCTGATTCCTTCCTCCTCTCTTAATGCGAGCCTTTGCAGCCGCCTGAAAGGCCGAGTAAACTCTGAGGGGCGGGTACGTGTTTGCTTTTGTGCGATCGTGGCGTTTAACGTGTGGCTCGAGGCTTTGATTTGTTCACGCCCGCCTGCCTCTTGGTTTGTAACGTCAAACACAAATCCTGGACGCTCCGTTTCCACAACATTCAATAAATCATCTCTTTGCTTTGATCATATATGTCCGACCTAGGAAGGCGTCACTGTTACTGCAGTGTGAGACGCCCGTGCGCCTTTAACATTGACTAACACTGAGGATTAACTTTAAACACACAACAATGAAGATTGTCTGTTATTGCTGATTTGGGACTTCACTCCCATCAGTCAAACCAACGCGCACGAGACAACTTCATCTCCAACAATATATTGCACTATTGTCACTGTCTGTTCACATGTTGTGTATTCACAACATTGTCGTGTTTGGGAAGTGTCTGTTTAAATATGATGAGAATGTTACACATGATTCAAAAGGAACTAGCCGGGCCAAATTTGCTGCTTCAAAAAGCAGAGCGAGCGACACCACAGAAGGAAGAAAACTGATTTTCTTTTTTTAAAATTCAAGAACATGTAACCAGTGAATTTTATAGAATTTTAAGAATTTCATCTCGCTGTTTTATGGAGAACATTTTTCCTCCATGGAAGAACATTTTAGACACAAAGTCAGCTGCTGCTCACTGAACACGTGGTGGATGAGATGTTAACCAAATCAGAATGGAAAACCAGTTATTGCCTCAAATTTCAATGTATTTAGCTTCATCGTAACAAAGGAAATGTATCCATATATGCACGTCACAACAGTTTACTGCATGCTTAAAAAAACAAAAGGTTCATTTCAACTAAATTCCTTCACGTTTAAGGTTTACACATGTGCTGGATTTACCAGCGCTGTATTACACATTCACCATAAACCAATGAGAACATGAGGGACAGCTCATGGGGCGGAGCCTAACAACGAAGAACCAATAAAAATGCGAGTTTATATACACTGTATGTATCAAATATTAGCAAGAACATAACAGGACAATTCAATTCGATTTTGATATGATTTGGATAATTTCTTACAAGTTAAAAATATGGCTTATACTCTCAGTTATCTTGTTATACGTCATATTTCACTCATATATAGTACTCTTTTTATATAACCGAGGCTATTTACAAACAAAAAGGGTGGATGATGGTGATATCTGGTTGTGTTCTAAGTGCCGGGCGTTCTGGAAACATGGCATCAGTTTGCCTTAAGTACAGACGTTCGATCTGTGTGGGTGTTGCATACTTTTTAAAACAAAAAAGATCTCTGATATTAAAAAGTATGAATCACTGTATGAGATCAGATACTTTAACTTAAGGTCAAAGTCACAGCATGTTGCGTAACTCCGGGACACTTAGAAGGTGGGTTGAAGGGGTGGGAGGGAGGTGAAGAGAGGTGTGGCTGCAGCTCGGGGCGGGGCGGTACAGCATCGATCAGATGAACATTGTAAGAAGTTAACCATTTTCACCCGGAACACTGTTACTTTTTATTGAACATATCCATGAGTGGTGCGGGGATGAATTTCATGACCGTATCCACGATGCTCTCCTCTTCCTCCTCGTCGCCGCAGCCGGTGGGAACTGCTTTTTTTGGGCGGGTGAGGCTACCCTCGGAGGCCTGCTCCATAGCAGCTGCTGCTTCAGCCTCCTTCTCCTCTTTCTTCTTGATGCCATACTGGACAGTAAAAGGGGGGGAAAAGAGTGAGTTATGACATGAATGTCCTCTGAAGGTTGTAGTAATCATGAGAGATGCAACGGGAGGTCGGAGGTCGGGGCAGACGGATGGAAGATGAACTGTAACATGACTCCAGGTTCAGGAAGTCAGTGTTATTTCTTTTAACTGTGCTTCATTTTGTTAGCATGATGAAAAAGTACTTTTTTATACCCAGATTATTTCACTTTACATAAACCTGAGCTGCTGCTGTGCTTAAACTGAAACCTTTACTATAACATTGACTCATACGGGCAGTTCTTTTATGCACTTCCTTTCTACAGTGTGCTATACAGTACGGCATGGATGACATAACATAACCCTGTTTGGGCCTCACAGGTACGTATACAAGGAATACAAGGTGTCCTCTGGTGTTGGTGATGGTCCAGGCTGAGATTTTCACTCCCCACTCGTATATGGATGCTTGTAAGGAAGCCTTCGACGCCACGTTTATTCACACTGAGTAAACCTAGTTTTCAGTATTCAATTCAATTCAACTTTATTTGTATAGCGCCAATTCACAACAAACAGTCGCCTCAAGGCGCTTTGTATTGTAAGGTAAAGACCCTACAATACTGCAGGTATGTGAGGTTAAGACACAACTTAATGGAACCAGCCATTTTTTTAGTGTCTGCACATAAAAAAGTAGCTTGTGTTGCCTGAATGTAACCAAGCAATGAGTAAAAAACTAGTGAATATGAAACCAATAAGCCACTGAAATTCTTACACAGGACAGCGTCCTGACAAACCTTTACCTGCACCCCCCCCCCCACACACACACACACACGTAACTCAGAATTTGATTTCTGCAGCTGGGTAGCGTTTGCTTTAACGCCGGTGACGAGGCTTCCAGAGAAACTCACTTCAAATGATCCATTTCTGCTCTAAATATAGAAACATGAAGACATGAATATCTCAAGCATTGGATAATTGGAAAGCAATTAGTATCCTTATGAAGTAAAACAAGTTTCTTCATTTGCATGGCTCAGCTTCAGGCTACGCCCACATTAAGATGAGCATACAGCAACCTTTTAGGTCCGGTTGGAACCTGTTTCTGCGATGAGATGTGGAAAGAAATTTCTTTTTCTTTTTTTATTGTTTGAGTTGTTGTTGGTGTGCATGGAAGCTTTAACTGCTGCCGGCTCTAATTGAACCTTCCCGGATATTTTATGTACCAATTACAGAGGCAGAGGCACTCAGCAGGGGCTCTGGACATCGTTTGCTTCTAAAAGCCAATTTTTTGAGACTACCACTAAATCAAGAGTGTGTTTGGAGAACAACAAGCTTTTTAAAGCATCAGCTGGGAAATACGTTCCACTCCCAACTCCGCGGACGCAGTCGTACTGTCTGCACATGAAAGTTAGTATGGAAGCAACTTTACGGTTGGTGTGCCGAGAAATAACAAAACACTGACAATAACACAAACAATTAAATGTGGACAGAGTGAAATCATTGCTCACTAATGCACCATGTTAGTTCAAGCACCACAGTTGAACCTGAAGCTTTTATGAATTCAAAATAGATGGGTGGGCTGAATTTGTTGGGATCGGGAAACTAGGATCCTGACCTCAATTTCGGCATTAAACCCGAGGATCACGTCCAGCTCGGTGCATTTTGTGCATTTGTGGTGGTAGAACGGGCAAAAATCAATCCAGCTGGACGGCAAGGAAAAGGTTGCAGAGCACAGGGAGGTCAGCAGGCCGAGCGATGGTTGATCTCGAGGCAGAGAAGTGGAAAATGAGCTGCACTCCTCCGTGACCTCTTGACTGCTTTCCCGGGCGCACACTAATGTGATTGTGTGGCAGTAAATATCTTAAAGGAGGAGTCGTAGTGTCCATTTCCACTGCAGAGGGGGGCACGGGGGCATCAGCGGTGTGTTTGTGGAGCAGAGCTGCACTGTTGAGGGAACAACAGCTGAGTCAAACGGGACGTTTCTTTCAAAAACCGTGGCTTTAAATATTTTTGGGTTTTCCGCGGCACCAATGTTTGCAGGTCGTTAATCCAATAATATTTGCTGTGATGACGAAAACCATCCTTCTGTCAAGATTTGATGTTTTCCTAAGAAATACCCCGAAGAAAGTCTCTTTGACGTTTGAGCCTCAAAGACTTGATGACAATTTAAAAAATGAAACGAGGTTATTAAAAATAAATACACATCAAAGGGCTGAATTGTTTTCATTTTTATAACAAAGCCGGCTGGGGGTCTATTTCTGCTCTAATATTTTACTTAAAGCTGGACTTGAAGGAGCCGGTCAGGATGGAGGTTATATTATCTAACCTCAGCTGGTCTTTGTCCTCAGAACAGTTTCCATGATGAGAGGGTTTTATTGGACTATGACCATTTCAGGGTCGAATAGGGGGGCCCTACACCAGGTACCATAGGGAAAGAGTCAGAGCACACCCTGGACAGGTTCCTGTCCATCACAGGGCTAACACATACCGACAGATTCATGTTTGCTGATTTTGATTTGCCAAGAAGGATTTTAGATATTTTCTAACTAAGTCAGTTCATTTCTGACATACCACATATGTTGCATTATATTATATTATTTTAGCCTAGACTGGCTTCCATCATGCCAACAGAAGTATGCTTCAATTTGTGTTTAATTGTAGGCTTTAATTTCCTCCTCAGGTCATTTGAACGCATCAGTTTTCAGAAACAATAAGGTTGGTTAAGAGTTCATTACAGGGACAGGGCATCAAATAAGCCAATCACAGCTCCTCCTCTCTCTCCCTCCCCTCAGCCCCAACCGGTCGCAGCAGATGACTGCCCCTCCCTGAGCCTGGTTCTGCTGGAGGTTTCTTCCTGTTAAAAGGGAGTTTTTCCTTCCCACTGTAGCCAAGTGCTGCTCATAGGGGGTCATTTTGATTGTTGGGTTTTCTCTGTAGGGTCTTTACCTACAATACAAAGCACCTCGAGGCGATTGTTTGTTGTGATTTGGCGCTCGACATCGATGCAGCTGCACAGCGTTTTATGGCTTTAGTTAAGTGGCTCTCACTCACAGCTCATCATGTGTACATGCTTGTAAAAGATCCCTTAAGTACGCTGGGTAACGTGCACTGTTAATATTGTGAAGTTTTTTAATGTAAGCCACAATTTTTTTCCAAACTCTAACCAAGTGTTATTTAGTGCCTAAAACTGTTTTTACTGGAAGTAAAAAACTAAATAAAACTTCCATATCGAACACAAACTGAGTCAACATATGACTCCCTCCCCTGCCGCCCCTCCCGGCTCCAAACGGACTGTCAGAGGTCCAGTGGGTGGTGGATGTAGCTGCTGTTTTATAGAAGAACATTATCGCTCGACACTGATGCTTCCAGTGTACATACGAGCCTAGATGGCTCTTTAATTGCAGACAGCTGTAATGACAAGGTTGTTTACAATAATTTGTAGATTATAAAAAAGTTTAAGCCAAAAAAGGATATTAACCACACTCCAGTTGCTGCAGTTGGCAAATGTGTATAAAACTGAAACAATGAATGTTTCAATTGTGCAAGATAGAGAAACAAAGTATCCAGATTGGGTGGAAGGGTATGTCTTAGTTCAGCACCTAAGAAAAGCTTCATCTGACTTCATGACAGAAAAAAACATTGGTGTAATTGGTTGATGTAGATCTCTTCTGTAGCTCCCTCTGTTCCCATTGTTTGCTCTGTGCCTCCCCTCCTCGGTGCTCCGTCTCAGGCCGTCTGCCTCGCTCAGCCTCTCTCCCGTTCTCAGACTCGTTCCACAGAAACAAAGTCTTGCGTCAGCTGAAACAAACTCAGTCACGCTTAGTCAGCCCCTCTCCGCTTGCTATAATCAAACACTTGCCAAAGATATCCTGTCATATCTCCTTCTTTTTCGCCTCTTTTCCACTATTGTTTCAAAGGAAAGAGAGAAAGAAAAGTGCTGGGACTCAGCAGAGTTTGGAGTTGATCCCCAAACATAGTTTTACAAGAGCTACACTTGGAAAAGTTTTAGAGTCATCCTGAGAGCTCTCAAAGGGCGTTCAAGTCAAATATCCGACGTATCATTAGCAGTGTCGAGGCTACTCCTCCCATGCAAGCTGCAGACACTTCCATCATTTAATAGCTCATTACACCTTAATGAAGTATTACGTTAGAATTTACTAAGATAGGGTGATCTATCTACAAAGGACCACTAAGACAAAAAAATCCCACTGAAGCTTTGAAAACTCCGCAGCTGACTATGTTTGAAGAATCTGCATCCAGTCATTTCAAGAAAAAGAACCCAATCAGAGCGCAGTGGTTTCAAACACACCATAGAACTAATATGATTGATTTTGGGTGGAACAAAGTACTACTCGCATTATTTTCATCAAATTAGCTGCCAATGATATTTTCCCCCAGTGGTTTTTTATGACCTTTTTATGACCTTTTATGACCGTTTAGAGGTCACACTGTGAGCCTCCTATGTGCTTGAGACGAAGAGTGTTATATAGGAAGCAGTCCATTTAATGTTGAAGCTTTTCATGAGGAATCTGATGCCATTTAGTCCTGATAGACTTTTCAGAAATCTGAGAAAATCCATATTTACGTATTTCTCTGGAATTTGCCGGAGAAAACCGTTATTCACGCACCCTTTTGTGTGTGACTGTTTGTATCGCAGGTAGGTAAAAACGTGCGTAAGGTTGCTGCTTAAAGGAGGACAGGCTCATATTAATGCCAAGGAACAGACCAATAAACCCAAAACTGAAGCAAAAACTTCTCGGACAGTCGCTCAAACAGCACGAGTGCAGCAGAAAGGTCCGGAGTCAGCACACAATGATTCGTCCGTGCTGGAAGGTTCAGGGAAATAAGAGTGTAAGCATGACTTTAATGCTGCACAGCACAGCTGGTACTCTACGGGAACTGACTGAGGAATGTCAGTTTTTGGGACCTTTTTTTTTCTTTTGGCTTATAGATATTATCAGAACTTTGCAAACGAGAAGAAAAAAGCGTCTGAATACCTGCTGCAGCAGCAAATAGACACCGTCACACTCTGTCGCACTTTGTTTCACAGAAGTGCTAAAAATCGCATGGTTCTACCAAACAGACCCATGACAGTAGTCGGGGTCTGCATCAGTGCGACATGACGTTCCATTTCTGGGAGGGTGCGTGTCATGCTACACTGAATACTTAATGCAGAAATATAAGTCCAGTGTAAGAGCTTTAGCTGTAGCTGAGGGCGACACCTTCTGTTGTTGAACCAGGAAAGCCGTGAACGTTTGCGTTCTCCGGCTGACCTGTGCTCTGAACATTTTAGAAGCGGTCACCTTCCAATAAGTGACAGCTCTTCCATCCTGATTAAGTCACGCGGCTCTGTTAGTGCTGAAGCAGTGTTCACCTTGTCCCTGATGCCCTGTCGGATGTTTTCTCTCTCTGCCTCCATTCTCGCATATTTGGCCTTCCGCTCCTCTTCCTGTTGCCGCAGCGCTTCTTGCCTTTCTTCCTCTTTTTTCTGAGCATCAGGATCTTTCTCCTCCTCTCCGCCAAGCATCTTGCCCATGTCTTTGGTGGCCCCTGCAGAGGGAGGAAAAAAGTGTTCAATAAAACAAATGTCAGTTCTTTTATGAAGCGACACTGGCAGTTCATAGTAATTGCACACAATAGATCACAGCTATTGGGCTGGTTTGGAGCATTTGATGTGCACAGTGGTACATGTGAGATCTGGATAATTCGATAGATGCTGCTTTGTATTTAAATCCTCTTTCAGGCCAGTGAAAGAGCAGCGCGATCTGCCCTCGACTGAAGCCAAGACAAAAGAGGCCGACAATAGAGGGAACGCGAGGTAAGCACCGTGAACAAGAGCCCAAGATAAAAGACACTGTAATAAATTATTAGCAGCTCTCTTGATTGCCTCTGTGCTGCTCACTGTGGCCTTTGCTATCTCCAAGAGGAATTTGCATAGAAGCACCCACTTGGACCAAAGGGTCAACAGCGGAGAACAAAGGGCACGGAGAGCTGTTGAAGGGACCATAACAATCAGACACTGGGGCTCATTCTGCCACTGATGTGTGAACGTATTAGATATGTAAAAGCTATGGATGGAGAATGCGGGAAAAGATAATATCTCATGTACGTTACAGCTGGCTGCTGATGGTGTAACCAGCCTGCTTCTTATCGGTTCATTTCTAATGCTGCTTATCTTGAAATAAAACATTCCATCACTTCACACTGATTTGGATCTTAACTGTGAATTTTAAGCTCTTTGTCGGTGACGTTTACGTGTCATTAATGAAACCCTGGATTCTGAGTTTCAGGAGGTGTCACATGGAGTCAAGAGAGACGCCAAAAAGTCTGGTGAGGTTTTCTCCTGATGTAGGTTTATCGAAAGCCCCGCCAGCACTGGCAGAGCTGCAGCAGGCACTGACGTGCTGCTCTGTCTGGACCCCTTCTTTTGTGTGTGTGCATGGAGCATCTGGTGTGTGTGTGTGCTGCAGGCATCAATTGACATGGTTCATACGTCACTGCATGGCCATTATGTTTAGTTCCACCCCAGTGCCCCTTAAATCTAGTTTCAGTCCAGGAACACGTCTGCCTTTTATACAGGAATACACACAGAAGGCTGTAGCAACCGAGAACATATTATAGGAAGAAAGAATATTAAAACGAGAGCTCTGGATGATTAAAACAATGCAATAAGCATGCAAACTTGTGTGTACGCACCATCAGCCCCGTCACAGCTGTCAGAACCCAGAGGAAGCCGTATGCTACGCTGGAACCTAATAAACTCTTCCTCACAGAGGAATCGTCCCTGAGAGGAAACATTTGGTTTGGTTTCCATTTTATTGCATTTGAAAGGTAAATATGTATCTATCCAGGAAAACATGACACTCTCAGGTATTGATGCTTTATGCTTGTAAGGATGCCTTGGGTCATTTCAATTTTAAGCAGTTCACCTAAACAGTTTATGACTCTTGTATTGTCCTTAAAGCTGAGCCTTATTCAGTGCTCAGAGCAACAAGGACGCAGGTTTGAGTGACAATAACTCGAAAAGCCGAAGTTCAACTCAGGAAGTTTCCCGGGCTAATCCCGACTGTCAGCCTGCATGTTGAGCTGCTCCTGACGTGCTTTTGCGCACCAGCTTAACACGGAGCTCTGCCTGCATGCTCGGACTCCAGAGGCGTTAGCTCTTCTTTCTGGCTCAATGACTGGAAGCAAGCCAGCGCTCTGACTGAGGTCCCACCGATCCTGAACCCGTGACTCCCCGCTCACTTTCACCTCCAAGGAAGGGAACTGATTTTAATGAGAAGTGGGCCTTTGGACAGTTTGAGACAGGCTCGTTCTCCCTCTGCCCTCGGCCCAGCACACTTGCTTTTAGTATTTCTCCAGCGCTCTGGGCTCGGCCGCAGTGCTGAGCTTCGCTGCCTCTCTGGTGGAAACACTCAAAGACGGAGCCATCTGTTTTGAGCGGTGAAATTGATGAGACAGTGATGACCTTGAGGTTCTTGGCTACAGTTTGCCATGTTGACGCATCAGAACAAGCCCCAGTCGTTACTCATAAGGAGCAGGGTGACTGCTAATTAATGTTGCTGTCATATTAAGAAGGCACTGTACTACCATCACTGATGTCCAGAGTTTTTCATGTCATAATTTCAGCCGTTTCAAACATCTGCTTGGAGAGAGAGCAAATATTAGCGTATGTGAGCAGCCGCGTCCTGAACTGTCCTATCATTCCCCACCTGCAGGCTGCTTTTGGTCCTTGATGTTATTCAGCTAGTGCTGGTTCTGCTCTCCAGCCTTGGGGAGCTTGGCATACTTGCCTTTCTGCAGGTTTTACAATAAAATGACTGCTGCTAATTGCAATCATGCTAGATGGAGAGAAGAGACTCACTGGAGAGACGCCGGAAAGGCACGGAGACCCACCGCGACAGAGGCGTAGCCCCCCTGCAGGGAGGGACACTAAAGTTGGGACGCAGTGGAAGAGGCCGGTTGCATGTGGTGCTTCCTTATACGTTTTAAAATCAGAGGTTTCAAAGGTAATAAGTGCATTGTGCTTGTGTCAAACATGGGTGGGAGCAGATGATTTCCACATGTTTAGACTTGGAGAATCGTGGGCTCATGTCGGCTCTTTACACAAAGGCTTTAGCTGCACTTGCAGTAAAGAATGTAGCTGTCAGCTTCATTTCTGCTGCAGGTTACCCAGAAAAACCTGCCTGCAAGCTGTCGTTATAGAGTTTAATCTCACCAAGGGGATGGTTATCTGCTCGTATTTAGCAAACAGATGCTATAGTTTATTATTTCTTAAGAATACTTTGCAGTACCTACTATAAGGGAAGCAAACGGACTTTGCTTGATGAATGAGAGCGTGCTGATCTTTAGTGTAAAATGTTGCCAGTGCATGTTTTCTACATTACTATGCAGGCGCATGGTGCTGTCTTTGCTCTCTGGGTAATCAAATGATTTCCTTGCAGGCTTTAATAATTAAAATAAATTCGATGTTTTTGTAAAGAGTTTTTGGAAGAACACAGGATGCGTGTCTGAGACTCTTTCTGTCTGTCTGTGTTTTGCCTCAGGAGAAAATGCTGAACTGGACTGTAAACTCTTTCCTCTGACTCTGTCGGCAGCTCGAGGAGATTTCCCAAATCTTGTATGAGCAGCAGTCTTCACGGAAGCTGAGTCGACTCTAAAAAGAGGATACCCTTAATCACTCGGGGGGTAATATAGTCCTCTTTGGCCACTGATCAGAGAGAACTTTGAAGTTCTAACTAGCTAAACTTTATAGATACAAATTAAAATACAGCATGGCAGATATTGTTACCTTGTCTCAGTTTATTCTTTATTAGCTATACCGTCCTGCACTCCTGTCATCACGAGCTATTCTCACCATCTCATTTGCACTTCCACTGATACTGAAATCCCAATTTATGCTACCAAATTGGATCACACTGTGCATAAAATGTCATATTTAAAAGGATGAGTTGAATTGTGTTGCATTTTGTGCTGGTTTGTGCGGTTATATTGTAACATTAGAGTCTCATTTTTTTTTTTTATCTCCGGGTACCTGATATACTTTATTTATATGTTGCCAGAATGTAGGCTGTGTCTTGTTACATTTCAGTAGAAATCAGCAGTAGCCTCACACAGACACTACATCATCTATCTACTGTGTTCTACACTAATTCTTTGTCTTTTCACATGTTGCTGCTATTCTACGTTTGCCTCTCCCAAACCTCTGCATGACTAATCTTCATACTCGGGGCTAATTAGCTCATCTGATTGTGACAAAGTTGGTGTGCAGAAGTAAGAGACATTTGCTGTTCCCCGAAGCCTCGGTGTCATCAAAAGCTGCCAGCTGTGGAGTCTTGAAGCGGCGCACTGACAAAGCTCCAGAGGAAGAACTGAGAGCCTCGGTTATGTTTAGAAATACATTGTAACATGGTTTAGAGTACTTCATTAGTAACTCCTCACCACAACATCAGTGTTTTACAGATGTATGAGATGACTCATTCTTTGCTTTCAATTTTAAGGAAACGACAGCATAAAAGGTTTTTACTGAGTTGCTAAATTTCCCGCCCTGAGACGCGATTATACTGAACCAATCAGGCTCACACACCAGCAGATGTGAGCTGCTGAGCACACTTTCACACAAATACACTTTCTCGCACATCGAGTCAACAAATACATCCAAACAGCGTTAAGTTTAAAAACTTTTCTTCATACGTGTTGCAGAGAAAAGCAGCAGCAGTGCTGCACGGTAGCTTTGGACCTAAACTGAATATCAGAGGAACATAAGCTGCAGCAGATCCCAGTTCAGATTTGGTCACGGCATAAACTGGAAGAAGGTCAGTAATCAGCCAGGAAACAGTGATCGCCTTAAACAGGAGGTTAGAAACAGACTCCAAAGACTGTTTGTTGTGCTTTTTAAAAACAATCATATGAATTTTTCAGCTCAGATTGTCTTTAGATCCACACAAAATAAACATTTCATTCACATTTAATAAAAAAAAAGGAAAAAGCATTGGTTTCTAATGGTTAAATTCTAATGGTTTAATTCTAATGGTTTAATTCTAATGGTTTCTAAGGCACATCTTAAATTCAGCATCTATTTCAATTAATTTCGGATTCTTCCATCAATTCTTCAAAAATAACACGGCTCATTAAATCAAAGTGATACTGTGCAATTAAATGTTTCGTGTCTTTGGCGGGAAACAAAAACATGTGTTTGTAAATGTTTTAGTGACAGCATAGAAATGGAGGTTTTGGACAGTTTGGACACTGAGACGCTGACACACTGTAACAACAGTGTCGAGAACCACAAATATAAAACCGCTGCTGTTGATAAATCCAGCCACAGGACCACTGATATCTATAGCAGGATTCATGGCGATCCATTCGATAGCTGATGGGACATCGGACTACGATAAAACGTCAACCTCAGGGTAGTCCTGCATGAAAAGAGAAAGAGAGGCCCCTGGAGGCCCCGGACTGACTGAATGGCTGAACTGTTTGAACACCTGAAGACGGCTGTTGCTCTTTCATGAGTTACAAAGTGTCTAAAACCATTTTAAGTCACTGCATTAAAGCACAGTATCAAAGCTATTAACATCACTTCCATGAATATGGAAAGCTATGGATGCATGCTGTCTCATTACAGCTTTGAAAGGATTTTGTTTTAGTTGAACTGAGGCCTGGGGGCTGATTTTAAAGTAGGAAAAAAGTGGGTGAGAAAAAGAGTGAAAATTGAAAAGGATAAAGAAGAAGTTGGTAAGTTGTGGATGGTTGAGTCGAGAGATGGATTAAACTGTGCACAGTTACATAAAGGCTGGCATTAGATTTGGAAAAATGTATCGGTGGCACTCTGCGAGTGTGTGCATGAAGCACTGAAGATGAAAACAAAATGTGCAGCGCTCCATTGTGCTATTAAAGTAAGATGGAGTGCATGTCCTCCAGGTGCATTTGGGCTCCGAGAGCATTTCCTCTCCGTGTGTGCGTGAGCTGCAGTCACATGCTTCATCCGGATGGACTCAGTGAGATCACATGAGAAGTGTCGCCCGTGGAGCCTGACACATGTGGAGAAGGACAGAGAGGGGTATGGGAGCACAGCAGTCAAAGTGGAAACAGGAAGAAACCTGTAAGGTTACCTGTAAGGTTACCTGTATGGCAAATTGGAGAAACTGTCAGTGCAGCAGATTTAGATGAAAAGATGATATCTGGGATAAGGGCAGGAAAAAAGAGCTAAGAAAGGTGCACAATGATAAACAAGGTGTATTCAGGTAGGAGACTTGATGATTGATAAATGGAGAAGTGTCAGAACAAGAGGAGAAACTAAGAGATAAATCCATGTGAAACAGGAGAAAGACAAAAAAGACTTCTTAAACAGCTTCAGGATACTGTGGGAAGTGATAGCATAAGAGAGGAAAACAGCGGGCAGGGCCCGAAGGACTCGATCTGTCACCAGTCCTCAGCAGTCCCACGGCTGCCGACAGGCGGGTCCCTGTCTTAACTCCAGTGGGTCAGACGGTCTCCATCAGCCTCCTGCCCTAGGCCGGATGGCCCAAAATCCCAGTGGGAAGACCACCAAAGAAACCTTAAAAGCAGTATGGCTGCCTTCTCTCTCAGTGTGGGAACCCACATGTTTTAGCAGCTATGGCTGGTGCCCTCAAATCACAAGACAAGGGTGTGTATTAAAAAGCTCATTATGATTATGCTAAACTCACCATACTGCAGCTAAGAGGTAAAAGCAGAGCTAATATTAATAATTATGCCCAGCTGACAGCAGACACAAGGTGAGGCACATCCTGGACAGATCGCCGGTCCATCACGGGGCGGCCGCAGAGAGAAACAATCACACACCTACGCCAATTTAGAAGCACCGATTAAGTTAACAAGCATGTCTTGGACATCCAGATTGTGTTATTTAGATCAATGAACGGGCGTGACGAACATCAGAGGAGGTCTTGTGCACCCTGACTCGTCAAAAAGCAAACCAGAGGAAGCACAGAGCCTTTAAAAAGGATGCTCCAGTTTTTGGAAGAGGTTATCAGAATAATCTGAACTTGTGTCAACTGTGTGACAAAGTTACTGAACCTGTTCTTATAGGATTTGATGGTTACCTCACATGCACTTTGTGGCTGTTAAATTTACCGGATCAAAAGAGTCTTGCTGATGTTAAGGAACCAATCAGGTATCAGTGTAGGTGTTCATAAAGTGTCAAAACATCCTGCCAACTTTTTAATGGTGTCGTAGAAGAAGTCACGGCTGCATCGTGATGTTTCAGATCTGCGGCTGTGCTTCAGCTCCCACGCAGTTTTATCAGTGTCAGACCTTGAAAAGATCTTTTGTTGAAGCAGCACTGAGTCACTTTTCACACTGAGCTGTCTGTTCCCGTCCTAACTGTTGACTCCTTCTCAGAGACCGCTCTGGTTTTTGGAACACAGCTGTCCTTGGAGAGCTCCAGCAACACTTAGGGTTGGAGAAAAGGAGAAAGCCCAGCACTGAAGATTACTTCTCTATTGCTGTGAGCGGCCGGCTGACCGGGGAAAGATTATTTTATAGTGCAACTGTTCCAAGTTAAATTGTCTCTGTCCTTGAGCGAGAGACAGAGACATTTCCTTTTCATTTCTTCTACATTCTTGTGGGTAAGAGAGAGAGTCCTTTCAGTGGCCTTATGTATAACATTTTACTTCTACCGAGGTAATGGAACACTTTAACTGACTAAGATGAAAGCATATTCATACAAGACTAAAAAGGAAAGATGGATGGTGTGTTGGTGAACTGAAAACTCACTGACAACATGCAACTCAGTGTTTACCTTAAAGAAAACAGCAGATTCACTACATATGAGTTTGTTTGAGGATCTCTTTGTTTTTGAATGCCAACATGGTAAATGGGCTGGTTCTTATATAGCACTTTTCTACTCTACATGAGCACTCAAAGCAATTTATACAGCATGTCTCATTCATGCAAGTACTTGCTACATCTAAGTGCTTTCTATCTAACACTCACACAATTACACACCGCTGAATGCAGCGAGAGCAACTCAGGGTTCAATATCTCGCCCCAGGATACTACGGCACATAGTCTGGAGCAGCCGGGGATCCAACCGCTGACCTTCTGGTTTGGTAGATGACCTGCTCTACCTCCTGAGCCACAGCCACCCCACAATACCTGCAATTATCAGCACATCATATTATTGTGTCATCTCGACAAACCAGTAAAGATACAAAGCTAGCTGACGTGAAAAAGCTGATGTGGAAATGAGGCGTAACAGAAACCGCCTCATGAGGTGCATCTTAAACGCTGGACGCCGAACCGTTCTGACTTTATGATGCTGTAAAACATCACATTGTAACCCACTGGCTACACTTTCACTATCGTTTTTCTGATGCACACCGTAGTGCAATAGAGATGCAACGAAACAGAGAAAACACTGATGTGATGACAGCCTAATGCCTAATCATGGTAACCAAGGACACTGAACCATTGTAACCAAGGACACTGAACCATGGTAACCAAGGACACTAAACCATTGTAACCAAGGACACTGAACCATGGTAACCAAGGACACTGAACCATGGTAACCAAGGACACTAAACTATTGTAACCAAGAACACTAAACCATTGTAACCAAGGACACTGAACTATGGTAACCAAGGACACTGAACTATTGTTTTTTTTTTTTTTTTTTTTTTTTTTTTTTAAGCCTGT
>JAVDPK010002260.1:168803-181444 GCA_034780415.1 Cichlasoma orientale | reverse complement strand
ACACACACACACACACACACACACACACACACACACACACACACACACACACACACACACACACACACACATTGTATATCAGTACCTTGAGGAGACATTAACTTGAATTAATTCCCTAAAGACTCTAACTCGAGCTAGTAACCAAATGTTACTAATACTGGGAACAAAAACAAATCAAAGTGTGCAATTTATTTAAAAATCAAACCGCTGTGTGACACATATTATGCACATTGTGCAAGATGAACTTTTAAGAACTGTATCTAACTGAAAAATGACAAATCCAAGTAAGCCTTGAACAACAATCTCAAGTCAGGGATCATTTCCTTCTGAGATTACATAAAAAATAACCCAAAATGTAATCATTTCTACCACAGTTATCTCCAGGGTAATATCACTTTCATCATGACATTCAGGGCTCATTATGATAACTGGCTTTGTATGTGGAATCTAGGCCTGATATCCTTTTCTGCCTCTTCAAATAAGGACTATCGATGTTGGAGCGCGCTCAGCCGCCCCCCCACGGCTCAGGGTGTCACATTTGGTCGCGTGCCAGAGATCGCAGAGAGCAATAGCAGAACTTCATAAGCAATTACTCGGGAGTCACTGCAGTAATGAGTCATGGAGGCGACACTGCAGCAGGCTGAAACTCCACCGGCAGCACCAAAGATGCTATCCTGCTGAATGAAGGGGGGGGGGGGCAGTGAAACAGAGGGGAAATAAAGAGCAAATGTTTTTTATTTGATGCGGGAAATTTCCTGAAAAACAGATCACTTTAATGTGGAATATCAGGATGAGAAATACTGACGTGCTAAATGCGAGAAATTAGAAAAGTAGCCGCTGAATATAAACACACGTGTGGATGCTGGCAGCTCGGTGCTGCTGTTCTCAGCCACCCACTGCATAATAACCCTTAACCTTAACATTCTGGCAACAGCATACCCTCTACTGAGAAAGAAGATGATAGATAGATGGATTTTAGCAGCTGTTTAAAACGTCCTCCTGTACAGATTATAATAACAGCTTACACAAATGACCTATCGGATCATTTACTGGGGGAGGGCAGTCTCCACGATTTATGAAACTGCATGACTGTGTGGAGGTTACTGTAAGCCATCAATTCAAGGTTTCAACCTCCATCACAGCACCACTAAAGAGTTCTTCAGCAAATTACTGCATATTTGACTGCTTCAAGGGCTCCGAAGACCACAGATCTGTGATGGCAGATCCTGACCCGTCCACCAGGGATGGGAGATCAATAAGGAATCAGACGGCGCTTTGAAGGGATAATCTTACACCGCTGCTCTCTTATTGCTATGTCTGGCTTTCTGATCGTTGCATGTGCTCACATTAAAGAAAATATCCAAACACAGTCAGCCAGGCGGCTCATTAGAAGCTGTGAGAGCCGAGGTGTTAAAGTTAGCTTTCTAAACAAAATGAAGGGCCTCTGTGCACCGAAGGGCAAATTTACAGTCAGCTCTGATTTCAGGTTTTAGTTCCAACGACTCTGAAAAGGATAAGCGGAAGAGGGTGGGTGGATGGATGGATGGATGGATGGATGGATGGATGGATGGATGGATGGATGGATGGATGGATGGATGGATGGAAGGGTGAATGGGTTACAAAGAGTAGATGGAAAATGTGAACTACCTCCACTGATCCGTCACTGACCCGTCATTGACCTGTCTGTCTGTTTGTCTGCATCAAGCTAGTGATCCCTGAACAACCCCAGAAATGACCCCACCCTGCATCAGTCTGAAGACACGCGGTCTATTCTTCATGAATCAGTTCATCTTTACTTTGTTTTATTTTGGAACAATGCACCTACTTGTTTAAAGAAACATGTCGCTGCATGAATCTACACATTTTTGTGTGATGTATGTACAGTGTTTCTCATCCTTGATGCTTTTCAAGTCTCTGATTGTTTGCTGTACATTTCCAGTCATTTACTGATCAAACTTAAAAAGCACCTGTTTCATCTGCTCCATCCGCAGCAGCTGTCAGCAGCCACAGAGGAGCACCTGGAAGGGAGCACGGCGAGGCTCGGCAGCCATTTTTGAGCCCCACCGTTAAGATAACGTAAACTCTATTTTGTGCTATAGCCTGAGTCACGTTTGAAGCGCTGTTTCAGTTAAATGAAGAAAAAGCCCTGACATCATGTGAGGGCTCACGTGGAGGATTCGTTCACCTTAAATTATATATATATATAAAATACAGCCTGGTTTGTGCTGCTGCTGCTTGCTCCAGCCCACTGCAGGGCTTTGCAAAGATGCAAACTTGCAGAGAAAGAGGGCGTCATTTTTGGATTTTTGGATTGGAGTCATTGTCCAAATTTCATCTGAGCCAAAAGCTTTGCAGACCCTTTACTGACAGACATTATCCGTGACATGCCACAGCACAGCAATGCAACGCAGTGAAGCTAAGGAGTCACGCAAGTAATGACGGCAGACTAATAATGATGAAAACCTGAGCTAAAGGATGTAACTGTGTTTCCTCACATTAAAACAAAGGCGGAGATGTTTTTCATACGTTACTAATTTAACCCCACTTGTGATTGGATTGGTCTGCGTGTGACCTTTAAACTAAAATGAGCTTAATAGCTTAATATCTGATGTTTAGGTATTTTAATCAAAATGATTTAATGTTAGAAAACATTAAAAATGATCTCAGTGTTTGTGTTGAATTGTGAAAGTTTAAACTACCAATGAGTCACTTTCAGGGCTGATTCATTCCAAACGATTTAAAAGCCGTGAATGATTCTCACGTTCTTCTGAAAATCTTCACTTTATTTTCATGTCCTATTTATACATCGTGACTTCTAGCACATCTGAATTCACGTCAGATCCAATTAACAGGTTAACTGATTAACAGATTCCTTCATCTTCCTTCATTACAGCTCAGCTTTGTCCCGTTCGTTAGAGATAGCCGGACGACCAGCAGCTCTGTTCAGCAGAATCCATCGTTTGCATTTTCACAAATAATCTTCCCCACATGGTTAAAGATGCTAATGGAACTTCCTCCTCAACTCTGCAATAAAAACCCATAAAGGCCAACGTTAAAATGAACCATACACAGCTGTGAGATCAAGAGTCGGAGCCTCCAGCATTCAAATCTCACCGAGAAGTTTACAGTCAAATACGTCTTCAGGAACTTTTTATTAGCCAACTCGTTGCTTTATTAGGAAGGAATCAGCCGCAGAATATTAACGAACAGCTGACGTTATAAACTGATGCAGTCTGAAATGCGTAAGCCCAGGTAAACAGAGTTTAAATCAAACCCCAAATTATGGCATGACCTTTCAGGAAAGTCATCTTTTCAAATCCACAAGCTCCTCAGAGAGCGCTGCGGCGCTGCTGTCAGCTCCCAAAATAGGAATTATGATGAAAACCCCACGGAGACGAGCGCACCGAGATCCACCTCGGGTAGGTGTTGTCTGTATTATGCGCGTGCTTATTGATCCATAAGACCCTAGGCTTTGCTTTCCTTTCACCCCCAAATATGCTTTTAGCTTTTTAGCCCCAGTTTTGCCTCCTGCCTCTAATATCAGGAACTGTGATTCAATCCTTGGTGCCTCCTGACAGCTTTGGAGAGCCTCAGTTTGGGAATTAGCTGGAGGGATTCATGGCACCCTGCTACGCATAATCACCCTCCTTTCATCCTCCCCTGCCACTCTCTGAGCATACTCATCGATCACATGGGGGAAATCTGATTTCAATGATAACTAACACCATTACTCAAACATGAGATCGCACCGGCCTCCACACCGTCACCCGTGGCTCGGATTTGTGCGGCTTTGGAGCGTTTTGAGTGTGTGAAATATGAAAATGCAATTCATACCGATCCTTCGCACAGCATGAGTGGCCATGCAGGAGCGAAGACAGTGCGTGCATACAGAGCGGGACTGTGGAGCTCTGCATGAGTCAGATGAGGTTGCAATTTATAAATCTGCAGCTACAAGTGTGAAAACACAACAACTGCCACTTTATTTTATTTAATCTGCTGAACTACGTTTTTCTGCAGTTCAGCTCGTGTCATTTTGAAGTACTTGTACTTTGAATATTTCTATTATAGACTACTTAATAAAGGAAGGCATACTGTACTTAGCTGACAGAACTATTTTGCTGCTGCTCCTCAGTGTGCCACCAAAATAGCCACGACCCACTGATGCATGGACCGAGCAAGAGGCCCCGTGGTACCTCACACTAGTCTGTTAGCAGTCACCACTTTCAGCCCCTTAAACTAGTACTCAGAGCCAGCATGGATCAGTCTTATTACAGTACACTTGCCATGACACAGAAGCTTGAACCCAGTCCACGGCGCGGTACATCTGGCTCTGCCATTACAAAATATTGACTCTTATTCATCAGTTTTTTCCAGCTCCTGTGTTTCAAGTGTTTCAAGAATGGTTCCACCTAAATGATCTACAATATTAAAAAGCTGCTAATGCAACAATGCAGTCGTTTGTTATGAGACTTTGTGGCCTAACTGAGTACTTTAATTATTGTGATTGCATAAATTACAGAGTCCTGAGCACTTAGACGACCTCAGAATTAGTTCAGATTCTTTCACCGAGGCTCTCGTCTCTCTTTCTGCAGATGATGTGGTTTTGGTGGATTTGCTGACTTCAAGCAACAACCTCCAGCGTGCACCAGGGTGACAGCAAAGCAGCTGGGATGAGAAGTAGCACGTCCGAGTCTGAGAGCATTGCTGGGAAAAGGGCGGAAATGAGTTGCTGCCCCGTGTGGAGGACTTTAAGTCTTCAGCGATGGAGATGCTGCAGCATCAACAGACCAGTCTCCCGTCACCAGCAGTGAAGAGAGAGCCAAGCAGGAAAGCAAAGCTGTCAATTTACCAGTTCCTGCTCTCAACCACGAGCTGTGAGTAGTGACTGAAAGAATAAGATCGAGGCTCGAGCAGCAGAAATGAGTTTCCTCTGAAAGGCTGGGATGAGGTGGTTCAGGACGCCTCCTGGGCCCCTCTTAGGAGAGGTGTTCTGGTCATGTCCTACTGGAAAGAGCCCTGGGGCGGACCCAGCTGACACGGGTGAGATTACATCTCTCGTTTGACTTGAGAACACCTCGGTGGCCCCCCCAGGGAGAGGGAGGTCTGGGCAATTGTGCTTGTTTTAAAAGTTTGATGGAAAAATACCTCAAAATATGTGCATCAACATTAGTGTCACGATTCCTGAACAATCTGCATCCTCATACACGAGTTCCTCGCTCCTGTTTCACAGATTAAAAAGTCTTTTCTGTCTCGTTGGTGAAGGTTCACAGAGTGCTTTTTAAATTTCAGGAATCAAAACGCGATCATATCGCTCCCTTGAATATTTTTCCTATGATTACACTTCTGCTGAGAGACCAGGTGCTCTTCATATTTTATACATTCAGACTTGGGAACTGGGTGAACACAAAACAAAGTTAAAAATGTGACACTTCAAAGCCAACCCTTCCTTAATGAACGACTCTGACTGGCAGAAGAAGGGATGAATAAAGATGCATTGAACATCTGAGCATCAAAAATGTTTTAACTGGTGGCGCAGAGAGCGACAGAAACTCTGTGACTTTCCACTCCTGACTTATTCTGACTTATCATCCCATCTGGAAGTACAGCGACAGTTGGTAACAGGATACAGCCGAGTTGATTCATACTGTGAATCAGAGCCTCTTGAATAATTGTGGCCTCTCCCTTTGTCTTCAGCTCCACAGCATCTTCCACTGAGATGATATGTAATGCGATGTTATGTAATGAAACATTTCCTGTGCCCCATCATGAACGGTGGCCGGATTGATTCTCAGTCTCGTGAATCTGCAGATAAGTTATGTTTGATCTAGATCATTACTTTTCACTTAATCAAAAGCATTAATAGCTTTTTTGTGAGCCGCAGTTCTGTTTTTAATATAATTTAATAAAGTTTGTATTTAACCCGATTTGATGCAGTGAGGAGCCTCTCGTTTCTTAAACAACCATCTCAAAAGACGTCCCGTGGTCGTGGGAACTTTGTTTCCACTTTCAGAGATCAAAGGAACTGAACAGCTGAGTATAAGAAAATAACTTATCACTGAGGCTAATTTAGGGGGGAAAGGCTTCAGTTTTCTAGGGAGCATGCAGACCGGAAGGTCATGTGGTCTGAGGACATTTACCCTGTTCCAGGGTGATGGTGCATCAGGGTAAGAAGAGAGGTGGGTAAAGTCATGCCTAGTGCCTATACAGGCTTGTATAGGCACTCTTATAATCTGGGGTTGCTTCAGTTGGTCAGGCCTAGGTCCAGCAAAGCTATGAGCTATGAATATATCACATTGTTTAATTTCACTGACGGTGCAGGCATATTCCAAGACGACAAAGCCACAACTCATTGGGCTCAAACTGTGAAAGAGGTTCAGGGACTCTTTCTCTTACACATCAGTCCAACGCTCCCATCATCAATCCAAGATTTTGATGAAAAATTAATCCAGTTAATGATGTGACATTTGAGAAGCTTATTGAAATGATGGCAAAGCTAAGGGTGTGACCTTTGTTTGACCGAGCAGTGTATTAGAGCAGGGCATCAAATGTCCTGTTTTTAGCATTTATGCTAAGCTGTAACTGATGATGCTAGGTTCATCCATCGACAACCATTCACACCAATGGGCAATTCAGAATCACCAGTTAACCTAACCCCACTAACGGCATGTCTTTGGACTGCGGGAGGAAACCAGAGTATGCGGAGAGAACCCACGCAGACACAGGGAGAACATGCAAACTCACAAAGGCCCGGGCCAAGGTGGATTCGAACCCAGGACCTTCTAGCTGTGAGGCAACAGTGCTAACCACCATGGCAGGTTCTTAAAGCTTGTCATGGTCCCCAAATATTTATGGTTTTCCAGTTTCCCATCAGAATGTATTTTAGTTACTTCCTGCTTTACTTTGAAGGATCGTTTTCCCATTGACGTTCGGCCCCAGCCCACCTGTTCCCACCTGTGTCTCGTTACTCAATCAGCCGTCTCCCCATCAGTTAGTGGGGTTTTTTTTTACCACATTTTCTCCCCTCTTCACGCTGCTTTGTATATTTTAAGATTCTTGGATTCTGTTTTGTTTATCGTGGGCTTTGTGTAGTCGGTTGTTAAAGTTCACCTTTTGTTGTTAGTCAGCCTTCTGCGCCCCATGAATCTTAAAAACAAGCACATTTAAAAAAACAAAAAACAGATGAGACGATAATGTGAAAATAAAAAGCTGTGAAGCAGTTTTTATCATTTGACTTAAAAAGCTCACGAATTTCAGTACATATGTAAACAATATTTTTGGCTCACGCTTTTCTCCGAAAGAACACTCCTACTTGTCACCCACTGCGTGAGCGGTAAGTAGGTGTAGCTGACAGGGATCCAGCTAAAAACGAGCAGAAAGGTCTCAGCACACCACACATTTACTTTATTCCACTTTCCACCGTTGATCCCGAGAAAGCCGTGAGGCTGCAAATGCCATTTCATAAAGAATTTCCATTAAAATACTTTTTTCCCCTCTTAAAGCTCGCCTTGACCTCCAGTCTGACAACCTCTGCTGTGACACGTCCACTAGGTTAGGTGTGAAAAGTGGGACTGCGTGCAGCATAAAAATCCCATCATGCCTTTCGTCCTGACTGACTCTTATTCACAGCCATGCTCTGGCACACTTTCAGGCCTGCTTGATGCTGGAGTATTTCTAGATGTCCTCTGATGTTCACCGGGTCACCGTTCCCCTGCCTTGCCCACGCCTCTTTGAAGTCGTTCTCAGGAAAAAAGAGCAAGAGCAAAGTGTAAAAAGCAAGCTCAGAATTCAGGTCAGCGTTGGATTCTCCGCTGTGGCGAAGCACTCCCTGATGTCCCCGCGGCTCTTCTGTCTGCATTTCAATAAATATAATACCAATGTCACAGAAAGGGGAGCGAGAAGAGACGTTGAAGGTGAAAGAAGGAGAGAATCAAAGCTAGACTGAGGAGAAAAAGAGGCTGATTGTTCCTGAGCAGAGAAAGGAAGTAGAGGGTGACAGCGGGGCTGGTGATGCTGACTCATCCATACCAGTGACCTTGGCTGGCAGAGGAAGAGGAGCAGCACAGAATATCAATGTGTTCCCCCCCTTGGATTCAGAGTAGGAAGAGATGGGTCATATTTACATGTTCTTAGATGCGTTTGACAAATCCTGACAAATCTCCATCAGGAGTTTTTTTGATTGCATAACCATAGCTGGCTTTATTTTAAGACGTTTGCTGGTGAACTCGCAGAATATTGCAATACAATTACAGCGTGTAAGAGTCGAACATGTTTCCAAATGTAGGATACACTGAAGAATTAAACTTTCATGACCTTTGGCCAGTTTGCCCACTCTGAAACAACTGTGGCCGGATCAGGCACATTCGTACGCTCGCTGCTGTCATCCTTGTGCGTGCTGCTATGCTGCAAAAGTTAGGCACGTAATGGATGCAAGTGTTGGTCTTTATAGGTTTCTAAATGGCTTTTAATTGGGAAAATAGCCCCCAATGGACCTCATGCATCAAACAGGTCTGTTCTACCTCCGTGTAACCTTTGAGAGTGGGTACAATCACCTGGTAGTGTTGCAAAGGACTCGTTACCAAGAGTGCTGGGAGCAGTGCTTAGCAGATTTTTTCCAGGAGAAACTGTTTTTTTTATTAACCTGTAACCTTCACTCCTTACATGCACGCTCAGATCCCAAAATCGAATGTGCCAGAATCCCGTAATCACTAATCGCTAAGGTTTAAACAATCCGGAGCAAAATTGAAATGAATTGAAACTGGTTAGTTTGCAGAGGCTGGCAACCTGTACAGGTGTACCCTGCCTCTCGCCCTGTGACAGCAGGGATAGACTCCAGCCCCCCTATGCCCCTGAACAGGATGAGCAGAAGAGGATGGATGGATGGGTGGATGGATGGATGGATGGATGGATGGGTGGATGGATGGGTGGATGGATGGATGGTTAGTTTGCAGTATTGTGGTAAAACTTACAGTGATGCATTATGTTGCGTTGGTGCTGGGCAGGCTGTAATGTTTATGGTCAGTGTTAGGATGCACATCCAGAGAAGCAGACATCAGCTCATATTTAAGCTGATTAGATCCATTCAGTGAATTCTACCTTTTATACCAGCTTTATAAAACCAGTCACAGAGCTTGTGAAACATCTTCTAATATCTTGTTGAATTTAATTGGTTGAAGTCCACAAAGTGCAGCAGCGCAGGTCAGCTGATCACAGCCTGCACACGAAATCTGCTGGAGCTCGCTAAACAAACTGTTATGTAACTTGGTTCTAAGAGATGCTTCTCCACATGCTACACCTGATCTCAGGGTTCCCCCACCTGTCAAATCTCACTTAACCCCCGCCTGTAGCCACAGAGGGGGGCATTACCTCCGCTAAATAAATGCTATATACTCCTGTTTTAACATAGCAAATGGTTTTCTAGCTAAATGAAGAACAAGCTGTACATTTTTGATAAACCCATTGCATCATACCACCTGCAACTAAAAGCTAGCTCCTGTCTGAGTGCTGTGCAAATGATGCCATTTGAGAGAAAAATGCAGCTTTCCTGCACAAATGCAGAGCCAATGACCCAGTTTGGTCCATATTTTGAAGATAGCCGAGTCACAAGTTTAGACCTGTTCACAGCTGTTGTTTTCAAGTGCTGAGTAGCTGCAGTGTGGCCTCTATTTTCTCTGCTGAGTTCACTCCATAAGGGATGTAACGGGCTGATTTCTCCGGGCTTGGTTTCAACCAATAAATATATTTAGTTCAGTCGTTTGAGCAGTGGGTGGAGGCGGCCCTTTAAAAGACCACACTTCAGGTACATTATACGTGTGAAGGCAGCGGTGTTGGTGAGTGTCACTCCTGATAAAGTGCCCCTCTGTGAGACACAGAATCGCCTCCAGCTGCAGACCTGCTGCTGTTTTTCTGATGTCTGACCTCAGAACGGAGGAAGGGCGGAAGAAAAACTTTATTTAACAAGAAATATATTTTATTCTCGCTTCTGCTGCCTTGGATCCATCATGTCAAACAAATTCAATCAAATCTGATGAAGTCAGGGAGTCTATTGAGAATTCTGTGGCCTCTAAGAATGGAGCTGTACCGAAACACATTTCAAAGCTGCTTGACTACAAACGAACTGCTGATGCATCGTGGGAGGCTGTGAAGGTAAGGTCAGCGCGGACAGACACAACAAAGATGGATGCTCTGTCCCTTGGAGTTCCAGTATAATCATTAGTGCTAGTTTATGATGTCTTTATTATGAGCCTTGATAAAATTACGTAAAAAAGATTTTGCTCATGAAAAGGTAATTATGTTTCTCAGTGAACCTGCTTATTCCCAGTGGGAGAGCACTTATGGAGGCCGTGCATGTGACTGTCGATGTATTCAAATGAGCACTAATTATAACATAAAACAGGAACCGGCACAAACAGAGCGCCATAAAACCAAAGCAGCACACCGAGGTCCGGGCCGCAGGGGTGCTAAGGGTGCTGGATAACTGATAATGATTACAATCCTTACGAGTTTAATTCCTTTAAAACACACACATGCACAGCAAATGCATTCTAAAGCACGTGTCACAGATGTGCACGTGTTCAGGGTCTTACCCCCATCTCACAGCCCAAGGGGCACTTCCTGCTTGAGACCACTTCCCACAGTGATGCATTACATCGAGCCCTAAAAGCAGAAGAGAGCGTTTCCAAGAACTCTTACACTCCTCTGTTTTCATGTGTGCCGATCCGCTGAGCGGCGCCGAGGATTATCACTGCAGCTGTTGGTTTGTTTTAAACCGCAGAACACGGAGCGCGAGCAGTTACACAAACACCTTTGTCTTGTTAAACGCTCACAATGAAACAGATCACTCAAAGTGCCACGAAACTCTTCAGGCAGCAGCAGATTATCAGGTGGAGGCGAGCAGGAAGACAAAGAACATCCATGCAGGAATCTGAATTGCCTCCTTAGCATCATTAATAACTGACCTGGTTACTGACGCTTAATGATGCTTTATTTCAACATTTGTTTGTGACCCTCTGAATTCAGCTGAGCTCTTTCCCCTTCAGATACATCTAAAAAACTATGATCACATGCATGAGTGATAGAATGAGGGCCAGTGGACTTTGTCATCTCCAGTTTTAATTCTTTGAGGTCGTCTTTTTTAAACCACAAAGTAAAACTGAATTCATGAGCATCTTTGTATCAGCAATCTGAAATCACAGTTTGAAAATGGAGGGAAAAATATCACCCACTCTTTCAGCATCTTTGAAGCTGTGGTGGAACCACAGCTTTGCTCCGTTTGGGTCGGTCTCAGCTCTGACAGGAATTCTTGTTTCCTGTCCCAGCAAACAGGCTGGTTTCAGTGTTATTCCAGCACCACCCACCAGCAAACGGCAAAGGTGGGAGACCGTGCAGCATTTAGCTGCTAAAGAGGCTTTAGGAGCTGGTGGAGAGCCAAACAGAGCTGAAAGGAGACAGAATACAGATGTTTGCAGCCATATCAGTGCTATAATGTGTCCCATCTCCAGCATCCTCCTCTGTCACACCAACCCTCTGCATGTCCTTCACTACAGCCATGAACCTTCTCTGTGGTCTTCCTCTTTTCCTCCTTATGGCAGATCCGCCTTCAACATCCTTTGTCCGATATATCCACCCTCCCTCCTCTGCACGTGTCCAAACCATCTCAGCCTGAGCTGTCCCTCTCTCCCCTCTGATCCTGTCCATCTGCTCGCTCCCAATGAAAACTCTGCCACTTCCAGCTCGGCCTCCTGTCTTTTTGTCAGCGCCGCTGTCTCCAAACCGTCCATCACAGCAGGTCTCACTGCCATCTTAAAACCTTCCCTTTCACTCTTGCTGCTCTCCTTCTGTCACACATCACCCCTGACACTCGTCTCCACCCGCTCCACCCTGCCTGCACTCTCTTGTTCTCCTCTCTTGAGCATCCATTGCCTTGAATGATCCCCCTCAAGTATTTAAACTCATTCACCTTCACTCTCTCTGCTCCCCGTATATCCACCTGTCTCCCTCTCATTCACACGCATGTATCCTACTGGCATTCATTCCTCTTCTCTCCAGAGCATACCTCCACCTCTCCAGGCTCTCTTCAACCTGCTCCCTGCTCTCACTACAGATCACAGCATCATCCACGAACACCATAGTCCATCATCAGTCACCCCATCACTGTGTTACCATCCTGCACCACCCTCACATCTTCCTCAGCCACTCCTGACCCCCTCATACAAACAGTTCCTCTGTTGGCACATAAAAATGCTGTTTTAAAATCATAAGATTGAAACAATGCAAAACATATTGTATATGCTCACAGATGATGTAGAATAAGTTGCTAAAAAGGAAAAAGAGTAGACAGCTGTTGGGTCCTGTACTTAAAGAGCAGATTTGAAAGCAGGTGTTGATTGCAGGTCAAATGCATCAGCTATGCCAGTGTATGAACATGTATGGAGGCGGGGTCAGTGAAAATAAAATGACAGTAAAATGGAAAAAAGGCTTTTTAAAAGGAGACGAAGATGTGATGAGTACTCAGTGAGCAGGTTTATGCAGATACTGCAGAAATCCTTCTTTGTGGGACCGATCCAAGGTGTCACACACACACACACACACACACACACACACACACACACACACACACACACACACACACACACACACACACA
>JAVDPK010002260.1:134384-151569 GCA_034780415.1 Cichlasoma orientale | reverse complement strand
TGTGTGTGTGTGTGTGTGTGTGTGTGTGTGTGTGTGTGTGTGTGTGTGTGTGTGTGTGTGTGTGTGTGTATTCCTGGGTTTGTTTATCAGGATGTCACTAAGTTTGAATTTTTGTGTTCATGCATGTGTTGTTTGCCAGTTTTGTGTTGTTTGTGTGTGCCAGTGTATCATCTCTGTCGCAATCTTACTTGGAAACCCACAAACCCCAGATACACACACACACACACACACACACACACACACACACACCTTATCATCTAATGCCAGCCAAAGCCAACTACTAAGGTCCACCCTGGTCTCTCTGTTTGTCACAGACTTTGTCACTCTCTCCCCGCTCGCTCACTCTCCATCCCTCTGTCACCACACACAAAAATCACACTAAGAGCCACCACACACACACACACGCACGCGTGCACACACACACACACACACACACACTCAGACAAACACATCCCTCTTTCCCCTGTGGCTGCCTGATTGAGGTTTCTTTGCCTCGCCCTTTAGATTCACTGTAATCGTCGAAGGAGGAAGGCAGGAAAGAAATAGATGGAAAGTTAAATTTAAAGACGGGAGAGCAGAGAAAGGATCGAATGAGTGATGCAGTAAAATGAGGGAGGCTTAGAGGAGTGGTGAGGGAGAGAGGGGGCGGCACAGTGTGGAGTAAAGGTTGGAAGAAATGTGACAGAGGATATGATTAGATGGGGAAGGTTAGAAGGCAGAAGAAGGGGTGGACAAAAGACAGCACGGCCTTGCTGGAGGCTGTCACTAGGTGAAACTGGTCGCAAAGAGGAATACAGTGATGCAACAAAAACCACCTACAATTGCTTGGTTATTAGCAGACCCTAGTTTGTATGGAGCAGTAGTGAAATTGTGAAGAGTGCGACAAAAACAGACAGTTTGCCGTGTAGTCGTAAGGCACAACTTTAACTTTGAAAGCAAACGTTCTCAACGACATTTTTCTGCCCTCGCTGTATCTTTCAGATCAGTCATTTTTTGGAAGAAGCCATGAAAATTGGCCTGTAAGGGTAATTTCTCATCATTGTTATTACCATCTTCATCATTCAGGCTTGATTTATGCTTCACCATAACCACAAACCTTCCTGCATCCTATGCAGTTTTTGGATTTATCAATCACAGCATCTAAAAATGTCAGCCCAGTCCCCAAATTTGATTTGTTTCTATCGGCCGGCACCGCCTGTGAAGCACCGGGGCGTGACCACACCGTAACGTAGGTCACGGCTCCCCCTGAAGCATACGTTCCAGCAGGGACTCATGTTTTAGAAACGATGGCGCTCTGTCACCGCTGATTCAATGTTATTGATACGAAACTTTTTAAAACGCCTCTTTTTTGTGCTTTATTTTGTTACTGAATTTGTAAACATTGCCACTCCCTCTTTCCTAAAGAAACGGGGGAGGGCTAAAAATCAAAATCAAAAGTTAAACAGCAGCACACTCGCTGGTAAACTGCTGCCACCTGGTGGTGAAAGTTTTACTTAAAGTCAGCAATGGGTAAATACAAAAAGTACCTTTAAGAATGATCTGGGAAGTTATTCAGAAAGAGTTTGGAAAGCACTTCCAAAATAGTTTGCATGAAACTGTATAAACTGTCTGTGACCTGTTACCACAACCGCAGCTGAATCAGAGCTCTGGATGTTGTGCAGAAGAAGAAAAACAAATCAGAAAATGATGAGCTTTAAGAACTAGCAAGCAGTTAGCAGCTGGACAGTTCTGAAAAAAGTCCCTTTCAATAAAATCTTTGAGGACTGAAGCATCCATCTCTTATCACACCTGAAGCACATCCTTAGCTGCAAACTCACCGGCCTGCCTGACCGGTCCAAACTGAGAATAGAAGATCATGGGGTGAGCATGGATAATGGATGCTCTTGTGATCTTTGGAGTCTGCGGCTGCCTCACAGGATGAAACTTCTATAACAAGCTTCTCCTCCACTTCTTTACCTTTCTGGAAAGGTCAGACATTTTACATGCACTTCTGTACACCTGGCTGTGCAGCAGCCATTTTAACTGCCTTCAGAAAAATCAACTACTGTTGCCATTTTTCTGTCGAGGGAGGAGAGGGAGGGAGACTCAGAGGCTGCTGAGGGCGGAAAAAAACTCCAATTAAAGAGAGATTACAGCTTCCGCCAGTCCAGAGAGCAGCGTGACTTTACAACATCTGCCATCAGCGGCTGATGATAAAACACCAAGTTTTAAAGATCAATTTGTCACTTTTCATCTCCTCCTACACCTCATTTACTTCCAAGGCTGAGGGCAAGAGGAGGCCAGGCAAGCGGGAGGGAGGAGGCAGGAGCTGGAGTTTCAGCCTTATTGTGAGAAAAGGGTGAGAGTGAGAAAGCCGACTTGTATTGACGAGCATGTTTGATGATGTCATTTGGGCTGTAGCCTTCCCTCTGGCCCTGGCATGGACTCCTGTTGCTGTGATAAAAGCCCTTCATGCACACAAACATACAAACATTGTTTTAACTGCAGTGGACATCGAATCATTTCCTCATTTGTCCTGATTTATCTCCCAATGTGACACTAACGAGCAGCAGCCAGCAGTTCTAAAACACAGATCCAGGAACGTCAGGACGGGATTTAACCCAACAACATTTTTAGTCTGCATACAATCTGTGTATAAGAAGGCTTATTTTCTTTATTTTGTGTCACACGTAACTGTAACTGTATGAAGCAGGAACCATTTGAAATCTGTCCTTGGACAAGCGAATGTTTGTGATCTGACCAACAGGACTGCAGGCTTATGTAGAAGTTCTTGGTTCTGTTTGTTAAGCATCCTTGAACAGGTCAGCAGGGGAAACTCAACAGCATCTCTGTGCAACTGTATTAAAGCTTCAGCTGTCTTTTGTAACCTTGGCAAAGTCACGAGCGCTTCTTTCTCACGCTGATATTTGAGCTTTTATTCTGGCTCAATAAAATCCCCGCTCGGTTTGAATCTGGGCGCAGCTATGTTTGGGACTGCACGCTTAATAATAATGATGAATTTACTCTACCCACACTGGCACATGAGAGCTAATGGTAGAGTGATGGAGGTGTCAATCAAGCACAGACTGCAAACGCTCACACAGTCGTCCTCGCTGTCGCTTCTGGTCACCTCCTCGTGTCCAACATTTTAACCAACAAAAATCCCTCAAATAAACCCGACTGAATAAGTCCGACTGAATGAGCAAAATAATTCTTTGAAGCTTAAAGCTGATGTGCTGTCTTTAAAATGATTTAAGCAGGCTGAATGAGAGAGAGCCTGTCGTAGCCAAGTTTAGATTTCTATGTTTGACTAAAATGTATGGAAGCAGCAGCTGCACAGGAGGCGGTTAATCAGGCTGCAGCACTGTGCTGCCAGTGGGGCTAAGGAAAGGTGGGTATAGGTGCAACAGTGAAGATGATCTGTGATAATATTGGCTTGTGGCAAATGGCATGAACTCATATGTCAAAATAAACCAAAATGGGACGCGATGGGTTGTGGATGCAGCGTGTAGTTACCACTAGTTAGCAGCACACAAACAACCAGCTAATCTTTTCTCACGTCTGTTCCAAAGCCTTTCCTTCTTTTCTGCCCTTGACATCAAAAAATTCCAGACCTCCTGATTTATGACCTGCGTTTCAAAGGATGACAGGGTCGTGGATGGCAGATGAGTGTACCTTGCAAGGCGACCTTTCTCTTCCCTGTATGAAAAAGATCGGGGCCTAGATGGGAGCTGATGGAGTGTGAGTTTCTCCTCAGAGCACGCAGAGAGAAAGAGAAGCGAGATAATAGCCCACAGCTAATCCACTGCACACTGAAAACTCATTACTTCTTAAGCAGGAAACAAAAAACTTGCTCCCCGAGATGGAAAGAAATACTCTGCTTAAGGTGAAGACCTTGGCACAGCCTGCCTGATTTTCCTCATGTGTGCAATTTCTTTTATGCACGGTTCAGCAGATTTGACTCGTCTTTATTGACGGGGAGCTTTGTACCAGCCTGGCAGCGGGCACCTGCAGCTCCCAGGACGCCCACTAACTGTTTGAATGCATGATGAACACATAGCTACAGAATCTGTCAAAAACACAGTAAGCTCTGTAACTGCAAATAATTCATATTTTACATGCGTAGACTTTTGGATATCATTTTAATCATCAATGAGTTGTTTTCTGTATTTTATTGTCTAAATCATAATAATTTCATTATTAACAGCAGATAGGCTGGAAAATCCTGCATTACATCCTTATCCTTACAATCCTTATCAACCAGTGATTCTCCATAGCTGAAAGAGGCAGAAACTGTGACTAGAAGTAGCCGCCAAAAGTTTCCAAAGAAAAAATGTCAGCGAGCCTCTGAAGACGATCAGTGGGAAACAAAAGTTGTGCACTGCAGGTTTAAAAGAAGATTACGCAACTCTTTCACCTCAGAGTAAAAGCTTCAAGATCACTTTGATGCCACCCTGACTGGTAACAGGGAGCATTATGCTTCTTTTATCTCTCTTTCGCGCTTTGAACACCTGTTTTTGTCTGATGTAACTTTGGATCATTGGTTATATCAGGTTTTGGGACACTGTGTCTAACTGTGACCCAACTGTGGCGTTCAGCTACCTCATGAAGAAGTTAGCCAAGTATTTGGCGATCATGGCAGAGACAAAGAGACCAAAGAAGGTGGCGATGGAAGAAGAAACAGGGAGAAGGTGGCCAAGCAGGAGGTCCAATAACAGGAACCTTCAGACTCATTTTTAGCTGTTGAGAGCTTCATTAGAGAAGAGCCTGTGAGACCGGCTGATCTTCCTGCTGTGGGAATGTAATTAGCTGCTTGCTGTGTTTGACCAGTGACTAGCTCTCCAAATCTTTCAATGCATGTGTAGCTGTCCATATGGTGGTGGTAGTGGTGGGGGGTGGGGGCAAGGGGGGGGGGATTTCTAAACCGTAGAGTGGTGTAAAAATGGATCCAATCCAAGCATGTGTTGGTATCCAGCTGCAAAACATTCCAATTTTTACACATTAGAGCTTTCATTAATGTCAAATACCTCCATGTTCAATCCAAGAATTCTGACATTTTTAAATAAATAAAACAGCTACAGTTTCAAAATCTAAATCTGTGGTGGTGCATCTGCTGGAGTTTTTTAAAGAGATTACTCTGTAAATTATTCATTAGTAGCTTCCATCCAAATATGTTTTTAATCAAAAGTGGAGCTGTTTATGTGTCCTATAAGAATGTAAAGGAAAAAGAGAAGAAGAAGAAGAGCACGCCATTGCAGCATCGTCATCATATTAATGAACCACTGACCAAAACAACCTGCCCAGCTGACGTAGTGACAGTTTCACATAACAATATTCATTCAACACCAAAAACATCATTTTAAATCCAGCGTCTCTCAAGCGGAGATTATTATATGTAGTTTCAAAAATGTCTCAATTTTCATGAATCGGAGCACTCAGGAAACATTCTCCGCCGTACCGCGTGTACTTTATTACAATTCAAACGAAATTTAATGGGATCCACATCAGAATGTGTTGGGTCCTTCCTCCAACCAATAACTCACAGCTTTATCAAGTTTTATGCATTTCGGCTGGGTATCTAACAGATGGAGAGAGAAACTAACGGCTCTGGTCTCACAGCGACCTCCGCCAGCCCGCTTTTCATTTGCTTGCACAGTTAAAGATTCTCCGTTTCGGTGCTTTTACTTTCCGGGGTGGAGACGGACCTCCGGAGGCGCGGAGCTGGAGTTCCTCTTTGAACAAACGGAACAAATCATCACGAAGCATCACCGCTCAGCGAAAGCCACCTCGGTCCTTTCACCTTCCACTGCACCGTCTGCAGATTCACAACAAGTTCATATTCCTTCCAAATTCATAACTCTGTTATAGTAATCACATGTTCAGGGAGTCACTGCAGCACAAGCCATTAGAAACTCATCCACGTGCCTGCACGCGGGAATGAAATGATTTAAGATGAGTTCCTGCCTTGATTATCTCCCTCAGGTGGAAAGTGCGCATTTAGTATGTCGAGATCAGGAGACGGTGCAGGATTCTCAGCCTTTTTAATGGGGATGCCCGATCAACGGCAAAGACCTTATTTTATTTTATTTTTTTTTAAAAATCGTAGTATACAGGTTACACTTATTCGAATATAAAATGCCCCAATAATTTAGTCAGCGTTAGAAATCACTAGCCCAGCTGAAGTATGCGCCACACCAGGGGCCAACTGCGCCATGCGCGCAGCGAGCCGCAGCAGATGTGCAGGAAAAACGAAGAAAGCACCAAAGCGCAAAGACAGGAAAGAAAAAAAGAGAGCAATTCTTGAGCTGTGACTATCCAGCAGAACGTAATGATGCGTGACTTTATGCAGAAAAGACAGGTGTTGAATATCGAAAGTAATCGCTTTGGAGAGTAATGAAACCTCCAGGAGAAACAGAAACATCAGCGGACTCACACTCATCATATCCGGGGTTACAGCGGATAAAAAAAGGCTCGAACTTACCTCCCAACGCTTGTTTCATAACGAAATTCATTATGATGGCTTTTAATTCCCTGCCTTCCTTATCCGAGCGATGTTACATTCAATAGTTGCGGAAAAGCAGAAGTCCTTTGTTGCCAGATCTGCAAATTCAAAAGAGAAAAACGTTAAATGCGGAGATTTGTATTCACTTTAGACTGCAATAGGCACTCTTTGTATTACATGTGTCACGTTGAAATATGAATCGCTGATTTCGGAAATGTTTGCAGGAGCTGCGTTTGCGTTTAAAGCGCATTTCTTCAATGCGCCAACTGAAGGGCACCGAGGTCAATGGTTCAAACACCCCAGAACTACTAACCAGATCAGCAACAACTGCTCACGTTTCTTTGCAAATGTTGCTCTTTTTGAAATACTCGCGGACAGCTGAGAGGCAGTCGAACCCTCTGCGTGGCTGAGCTTTGCCTGCAGTCAAATGACTTTTGAGAAAGTGCACCGTGAAAGACCCTCAGCCTGGCAGGACGGTCTGCTGTCACGCATGTGGATCCCGGACTAAACCACTCCTGTGTATTTTTCCTGATCATGTGGTAAAACTTTCCATCCTCCATTGGAGGGACATGGACTCAGCCATCCCACTTTGGCATTAAAGAAAAGGAGAAAAAAAGCTACTCGTACGTTAAGTGAGCAGAAACGCCGACTGATGCATGCATATCTACAGCTGCATTTGCAATTTAAACACATGTTCAAAATGTCCCCCTTTTATGCATATATGTGTTGAGATTGTATAAAAGCAGAGGCACGCATGCACTTCCTAGTAGCGATTATCAGACTGGTTTCAGCACCACCGCGAGTGGATAGCTCCCTAAACCGTCGGGTTGTATTGAAGCAGCCGCATCAAGCGTCGATTTACCTCCGTCCGGCGACTGGATGAAATCCTCCTGGCACACTCACACACCAAACAAGGATCGGGGAACAGAGCTTCAGCTGCAGTACCCTCCGGAACCAACTTATCCTGCAGCAGGCAACAGCAGCACGGGCTAATCTAACTGCTCGCTCCTTGCATCTCCGTCTCCTGGGGCTGGAAAAAGGACGTCCTTGGTGCTTCCTCCTGCCTGCCGCTTCGTCTTCCTGCACACACTCACTCACACACAGAGAGAAGGAGGAGGAGTGGAGGGGGTGGCGGTTTGCGGAGGGTGAAGCAGCTGTCGTTAACACTGTGATGGGAAGGAGCAAATGAATCACATGGAGGGATGGAGGAAGAAACGTCCCACTAACGTCCCCCTGACCGATAGAGAGAGATCAATTATTCAGCCCTGACGCTGGCTGGCTGCTCGGTCCTACAGCCCGCCCTCCCATCTCTGCAACGAGATCAGGGACGCGGCAAGTGCTTAAAACGCTAGTGCGGAATATAGGCTATAGGCTGGGAGTGTGAAGAGACACAGCATTTCCTACTCTTGGTTTCTGGTTGAGGTGACCCACATTTGGTTTGATTCAGGTGGAAATCACATCATGTTCCAAATGGCTTGCTACCACACTGTGTAAGAATTCCCTGCGTCCAACTGTTCATCGTTACACTGAAACTATATCCTGTTGTTTCACTATAGCCAAATACTCTTTTAGACACCAGGATAAATCAGAGGAGTGCACACGCTCTGGAAGGGACATGGACCAGAGGGGAAAACGGGCACCTTCTGGTCTACATTCATTCATGCGCTGGATCACAGCGGGAGGGGGAGGGGGGCACTTCAGTATCCAAGGATATGCAGAACAAAAAAAACGAGCAGTTCCTTTATGGCCGGGAGAGTGGTGCTTATCACTGGAGCTACAGTAATACTACCTGGCATACAACAAAAAGACAATTACTGCTTGTACCTTTTCATCTTACTCAGATTATATAAACACGCTTTGTTTAGGGGAGGGCTGTGCTTGGCAGGAGTTGCTGCAGTACAGCATACAAGACCAAAAACAAGGACAGTTTTGTTTTCCAACCACATGCAGCAAGATATGAGGCAGAGATATTTTTTTATTTTTTATTTGTTTCAAAAATGAAAACCCCCAAAATGCAGACACGACAGGTAAAAAGGAAGGTGTGAGGCATACAGCGTCAATAAAACTGATGACAAAAAAATGCTCCACAATGAGGCAGGTTAGCCCCAAAAAATACTAATTCATATAAAATTGAAAACAGGAATCCAACATGGCAAAAGGTGAGCAGCAGCAGCAACAACAAAAAAATGGCCAGAGACTCGAGGAGAACGCATCAGGGAGAGAACGACACTGAAGACATGAAGAACTGCACTTTGAAATAAAGCGTGAAGTAAAATGAAATAAAGTCATGCAAAGAACAGTGAGACTCAGACACACTCAGCAACACAAGATCAAGGCAAACACCAGAAAACAATAATTACAAAGATCTCTGCAGAGTTTCTCACTCCAGAAAAACCTTTACCAACATCCAACTTTTTAGATAGACTTTTGTTTCAGTTTCCATCTGCATGGAGACAAAGTTTCTCTTTATTCTTTATAGGAAATCAAATGCTGATTGAACCTTTAATGAGACCATGTAAGGTTGGGTTCATGGATGTAGTGATGGAGGACATGCAGAGGGTTGGTGTGAGGAGGAGGATGTCAGAGGTAGGGGGAGATGGAGGCAGCTGATTGGCTGTGGCAGTCCCTAAAGGAAGGAAGGAAGGAAGAAAGGAGAAGTAGAAGGCGCTGCTGGTTTGATGTTTACTTGTCACAACTCATGAAAGAACTCATGACATCTTCTGTGGGTCTGGGGGGGGGTATTTCAGAGCATTGTCTACAAATGTTACAACACTGAGGAGTTTGAAAGATGTTGGCATTTACTAGTCAAGCTTTGATAGCAAATCATCTTCTGAAAAAGGAAATTTCCAAGTTCTTTTTTGTAATTTGACACATAGAAATTAAAGAAATTAAAAGAGAAGCTCTCCTGGCCTCAGCAGATGTGATTTTGACAGTTTTTTTTTAAAGCTGTCTCTTGCTATCTGCCGGTGGTCTGGTACTAAACTGCAGGAGCACTCAGGAAAGTAATCAGACCATAATTGTTGTGGGGAGATGTAGCACAAAAAAATTCTTCTTGTTTCCAGTAAAAATGAACCCGTGTGATTGAACACACACAAAAATGTTTTTTTAGAGCACAGTTTATTGGTTAGGTGCTCTCGGACTGGAGAATTTTAGGCTTTTTCATAGTTTTTGTTTTTCTTTTTTCTTGTATTTATTAGTGTTCTCCTTTACCCCGTGCCTTCTATGTACCTCTGTCTGTGGCCTTCCTCAATCTTCAGTTCAATTTATGTAGCTCCAAATCACAACAACAGTCACCTCAAGGCCCTTTATATTGTAAGGTAAAGGCCCCGCAATAATACAGAGATAATTTTATCACGTTTACGTGTTCTGCATCTTTCCTTAGTCACAGACTGATTTACATCCCTGCACTTTGCTCATTGTTCATTTAAAACCTCCTTTTCTCCCTGTTTTGGGTGCCTTGCTTGAATTTTTGATGGACTAGTTTTGCTAGTGTAGCTGTTTTTCTGCATCCATTACCTAATCAGTAATTTTTATATTTTTCAGCCTCTTTCTCTGTGTTTTGGCAGGTTTTTGACCACAAGCTCAAACAAGGAGCCCGTTAGTGTAAAGAAAGCCACGACCACACAGCTCCTGCCTCTAAAAACATTTTTAAAAGCAACTGTTTCCATAAAATGTTAAAAATGTTTCAGGTCTTCTCTGGATTTATGATCTACTCCAGTTTGATGATGACAGTGATGATGAAGCCTGATGTACTTGCCTTGTGGGTAAAGATAATTAAATGATCGTTGTTGCATTATTTTGGTTACCTTGTGTCAACCAGTTTCTACTGAGTCGCATTCAGTTTTTGAATAATGGGCTGGAACTGATTTTTCCAGCATTTTGTTCACAGTATGACACAGTATGTCAGAGTCACAGATGACACAAAAATGTTCTTTCTTTCTTTTCTAACTCATGTCACAGACTGTATTTCACCCATGAAATTAGTTTAAGCTCCATTTAACAGCAGAGAAATTTACCTTCAACTATTTTTATTGATCTGACCTCACTGGCTCTAATAAAATCGACCTTTGTGTTCTCTGTAAAATTTCAAATACAGCTCCAGATTTGACAGCCTGCATAGACAGATCCATACATGCATGTATTAGTAATAGGCCATCCATCCATCCATCATCCATCCATCCATCATCCATCCATCCTTCCATCATCCATCATCCATCCATCCATCCATCCATCAGCCATCCATCAGCCATCCATCTTTCCATCAGATTTGCTGCTGTGTTTGGGATCATTGACCCAGTTTGTGCCAAGCTTTAGCTGTGGGACTCCCATTTGACTCCAGAGTAGTTTGGTACAAGAGGAGTTCTTGGTTGACTCAGTGACTGCAACATGCCCCGGTCCTGTGGCTGCAAAACAAACCCAAATCCTCAGCCCTCCACCACCGTGCTGACAGTTGGTGTGAGGCGTTTGTGTTGACGTGCTGTGTTATTTTTTTCCCATGTCCACCATACGTCTGGAGCCATTGCTCCAGACGTCATGTGATTTGTTCAGAGGCAACTTTGCAAATCTAAGCTGTGCTGTTCTCTTCAGAGAGAGGAGGTTTTCTCCTCTTCCCAAGAAGCCGTGATTTTTCAGTCTGAATGCTTCAGACCTGATAGGTGCCAGACTTCTGCTTTCATAGAGGTGCTCACACTATGGATCACTCAGAAAAACCTGTTTACAGCGACCCGTCTCTCGAAGGGGATGAGCGGACCAAAACTGTGAAAATCCAGCATTTTCCTTTAATTCGTCACTCGTCTGTATCTGCTTGTCCCCACTTGTAATAACACGTATCATTTAATACATTTAGAACATTTGTATATGTATTTCTGAGATTATTTTTACCATTGCATTAGAGGTGATACGTCTCTGCTGAGTGAGCTTGAACCCTGGCAGACAATATGATTTTTATTGAGCTTGCTTCAGTCCATAAAGCCACTTGAGCCCTTTTTGTTCCCAGTTCATAACATTTTTTCTTATCGGGATCTCGCTTGCGGGGAGGTTTAACCTGCTCGGCGTATCTCCCAACATAATACAGTATTCCATTTTATCCTGATAGATGGCGACTTCTGCAAATTTATGCAAAGCTGTGACACTAAAACGTCCACATCTTACACGCTCTCAGCTGCTCCTCATTTAGCATCCTGCTCAGTATTCAAAGTTTCTCTTTGGTTTGCATGATTTGTATGTAAAATGGTGCCAATAGGCCCTTCACTATTCAGCTGTATTCCAGGGACTTGACATGTTTCCTGGAATTAGGCTCCATGTAGAGAAGTTTAATCCCCGCTTTCGTTTTATCTCACTTGCTCACCTCATTTGAGGAATCTGAGTAACAAAAGGCTGAGCAGTCTGCCAAAGTCAGGCAATTAGGTTTCCACAGTTTTCATGAATAGCAGCCTGTGTTATATGTGTAGCTGCACATACGTGGAGCTCGACTTTCACAGAAATCGCTGTCAGCAAAAAGATATGAAAGCAGAAGGCTCCTTCCTCAGGTTAAAGCATCACACGATGAATTTAAACTGAAGTCAGGCTGTTTTTGGAGGGGGGAGGGGAGGGTGTGCTAACCGTGGCTTATAGTTTTATCATTGCTGTTGCATATAAAGAGAAATTACCAATGAATTCATTTATTTTTAACTCTTTTGGTCGGGAGGTGAACTGAAACCTGAGTACAAGGTATAAATTTCCATAAAAGGCTCCATGCAGGAAGAGCGGGATTCTGAATCTTTCCTGATCCCTTTGGCTTCTTCTTGACATTCAGCATCAAAGAGCGACCGGGAAGAATAGCCGGGGTAGATTCTGCATGTCTCGCTGATGTCACCTCACAGGATTTGTGGAAGTCCTTAAACTTCAAAGTGACCTCTCCTTTTCATTTGATATAAATGTGCCGAGTGCAGCTTTCACACAGGCACTCTATTTTCTCCTTTTCTTTCTATCCAGATGTTGTGTGTGTTTTCTGAGAGAATGCAGCCAATATGTCATTTCATATTAGCGTGAACAGTTTACATTGCTACGTATAGCGAGAGACCATGTGAAAATGACCTCGTACGGTAAGGTTTAAGCTTCGGAAACAGTGAATCAGTTTGACCAAACTGCACAAATAAAACAAACAGTAAAATTATAAGTATCAGACTGGAGTTGTGCAGCTGCCACAGGCCGTCCTCCAGGATGCCTTCTGCTCACGGCACGGCTCATTTGAGTCCACCCATAAACCTCTATCTGAGGCTGCATCGCTCTCTGAGACGGCCGTTTATCGGGGATGAAACGCAATCGTGATTCACATTAAGTGATTTACTAAAAATCTCTTATGGCAGTAATGCAGAGCCGATGGGAATGTGTTTGATCTATAGTAAGTAATTTGATCTATGAAACTAATCAAATATAGAGCTGTAAATACGCATAAGGCATTAAACGTATCCCTGAAAAAAAGGTGACTGGACTTTTCATTTCACTCCTCATCCAGGAAGCTTCTTCTTCCTTTTAAAACCCAAAGGTCCCAGGTATTCGAACCCTGGTGGGGGCGTCCCCTTCTGAGGTCGTCACGGACCCACTATTGCTCATGTGCATCCTCACATGAGCCAAGGTGTGAAAAAAGGCGTGGGTTATTATAGTACCGGGGATTTCAGGTGAAACCTTGCCCCATCCTATCATGTGACCTATTGAGGTCACCTGAATTAAGGTGTGAGTGGGGGCTGAGATCCCTGGTGAGAGATTTCAAGTAGGTGGCTGGCAGCTGGTGTTGGAGCCACCACCTGTGTTCAGTGATGGTGGCTCACAGTGGACACAGGTGCTTCTTTTACTCCTCTTCTCCTCCGTCTTCTCGGTCCAAAATGTGAACATTGTATCCTCGAAAGCACGTCCTTTATTTTTTAGGGATGTCGTGAAGAAGCCTCTCAGATAAAAGGTGAAACATCTGCAAGAAATTAAAGAAGTCCAGTCGCCCTTTTTGTCAAGCTCATGAGACGACAATGACTGAGAACCTTCACAACACCCTGAAACCTGAACACGTTCTCATCCTCGAGGCAGTGCGAACAAAATGATGGTCCAATGAAAAAGAGGGAGAAGTATTTTACAGAATCTTAGCGTAAAATGGATGTAGAGCAATAAACCAGCATTCCCTGTAATGACCCACAGGGGGCGACTCCTCCTATTTTAAAAAGAAGTCAGAAGTCTGTCATTGCATACAAGTCTACAAGCAAATGAATTCAGTGCATGTTTGATTCAGTAAACAGGTTCCTGATGAGTTTTTGGTCCCAATCACTTCTTTCAAGTCTTATTTATTACAATATCATGTTCATTTCATAAATAATTACTACCCTGTGTACAGGAGGATAGAAGAAAAAGCATGGTGTGCTTTGGGGAACTGCTACCTTAATAAATCTTTACGATATGAGCATGCTCAGTCAGCTCCACTGCTCATTCATCATAACACAAACTAAATGGTGACAGCCAGCATGCTGTGGGTTTTACAGTCTGTGCAGGCCTTTTGGTTTATTATCTTTCAAAGCATAAATATTTGAAGGATTTTTTTCTGTAATCTGATCTGTTGTGTTAAAACAACAGACTGAACCTTTAAAACAGTTTTCATTTGATACCTGCCTTCTTATACAGCGTGACCGTTTAGAGTCCAGTTTCAATCAGTTTCCATATTAATTTACTGGAAGACTCATTAAACTATTACCAAAGTCAACCATCCAAAGCCACAGACGGTGCACAGGAGAGCTGGAGAAGAGAGTGCAGGCAGGGTGGAGTGGGTGGAGACGAGTGTCAGGGGCAATCTGTGACAGACGGAGAGCCGCAAGAGTGAGAGGGAAGGTTTACAGGATGGTAGTGAGACCTGCTGTGATGTATGGTCTGGAGATGGCGGTGCTGACAAAAAGACAGAAGGTGGAGGTGGCAGAGCTGAAGATGCTCAGATCTTCACTGGGAGTGAGCAGGATGGACAGGATTAGAAATGAGTCCATCAGAGGGACAGCTCAGGCTGAGCGGTTTGGAGTTAGAGAGGCGAGGCTGAGATGGTTTGGACATGTGTGGAGGAGGGAGAGTGGATATACAGGACAAAGGGTGTTGAAGATGGAGCTGCCAGGCAGGAGGAAAAGAGGAAGACCACAGAGAAGATTAATGGATGTAGACATGCAGAGGGTTGGTGTGAAGAGGATGAGGATGCTAGGGATACGGTGAGATGGAGGCAGGCGAGCAGCTTTGGTAACCCCAAAAAGGACCAGCCGAAAAAAGAAGAGAGAGAAGAGATGATGACATGCAATTAAAAACTGCAGCATGAAATGCACCATTAAGACCTAAAAAGGTGTCCACACAGGATGCGATTGGCAGCAACATGGCAACACAAAATGAGCAGGTCCCAACTTTGAAGCGACTACGAATGAGAGTGAAGGATACCTTTGATTGGCATCTGACAGGGTGGAAAATGCATTAGAAGGTTACCTAGACAACCAGAGCCTGGAACGTCCACTAGCAACCTGCCATCGGCAACAGAGTGATGCTGATTTCCTGTGTTCATGCCTCTTCAGTGTCAAAGGTTTTATGTAGTACGTGCTGAATATTCTGTCATCATCGGTGAAGAAATAAAGCTTTAAACTTGATACTTTTCAAACCTACAGAGTGCTTGATTGGATTAAAGTGATTGATCGTCCAAATCCAGCTGTTATTCCCATCCTGTGCTTTAAACCTAACCTGATGTAATAACCTTGGGAACTCTGTCAAAGGAGCAACAACATGATAAGTTCACTTTTTCCTCGGTGCACGAGGACCGAGTACCAAAAGGTAAAACACACTCGCATGTGCACTCCCTCTGCACACAGACTGGACTCCCCTGACATCTTGTTAATGCAACTCAGGCCCACTCTTAGGCACCATATTCTCCTTCCCCTCTCTCTCTCTCACCGTATCCCTGTTTGTGACACACACACACACACACACACACACACACACACACACACACACACACACACACACACACACACACACACACAGTGTAGATGGTTGGAATCAGAGGATACCCACCGGCCTGCCAAAGCTCATTTATGTGTTTAAGCAGAGGGTGGTCTGTAGATCAACACGGGAAGCCAGCAGGACACCACTGACGCATTGTATTATTTCCCCTGTGACTGCTGATATGTGCTCAGCTCCCAAATTTCCCCAGAGGAAGAGCTTTGTGACCTGAGGGCTGCAGCACGAGGGCAAACGCTCGTCACAGTTTATGTTGGACTGTTGTATGTTTCTACAAGCAGAGCAATGAGGGAATCTGATTATTGTTTTCACATCACTTATTGTTGCATTGGTGTCATTATGCATGAATAGTATATTATCTGTATAATGATAGCATGCTGTAGAGCATGCTTGATGTGTAAATATTGTTAGTGTCGTTCTGTCCATCGTGGCTTGTTATGGAAATGATGATGAAACCAAAGTTTGTGCCAGAATGAGTGTCCGGGAGATGCAGATTAATCATATAAAATGTAATTTACTTTTATGATGGAAGATGCTCGATATCGAGCAGAAGAGAGGTGAACAGGTTACATCAGGTATTACTATTACCCCTCCTACAACTGCTTTCACACGAGTCTGTCTCTGCACCAGCAGCCAGGCTGGCACACTGCTGCTCACTGTGAACCTAAAGACTCCACTGGGCCTGACCTGCTTCAGGTCTCCAGATACAGGGTGTCACCAAAGATACAGTCCTTCTATATCGATACCACATCGAACAACAAAATACTCTGTAAGTCGAGTACTTCATTAAACCGCTTTGGAAAACAGCATCATTTATCTGTTCCTTCATAAATGTTTTATAAATAATATAATTTATGGTTAAATCGAAGGAAAGGTCAGTGCCTGAGTTAAAATCATTTCATTTGTTAAGGTTAGTGATGGTTTGGGTTAGGAGGTCAGAGGAGCTTTTCCCTTTATGGCCACAGGGACGTGGTTAAGGACAGGAAATGATCGAGTTAATGGTTACAATATTATCAGAAATGAAATGCTTCTGTTGACTTCTTCCATCCATTAGGTTAAAGAGCTGCATACTACCCCCCCAAAAAAAAGATAAACTCTGATAGAGATCATAAAATGAATCTTTCCGTTCGTAATGAAGCATTTATCTCTTATTACTGTGTGAGTTACATGTGTGGAACAATACAAATACAAATACGGCGGATCCATGTGTTTTATGATCAATTGCACACATTTGGAGAATTTGTGTATCAGGTATGAGTTGAAGTGAATGAGAGAGAGAGATCACATTATCAGGCTGTCAAATTAACAACCCAGTGCTGTATAATTAGGCAGTTTATGAATTAACAGCTTACTTTGGGGGGGGGGGGGTCTCACTACCTCATGATTTCTTAATTTTCTGCAGTGATTTAAAATCAGCTGTTTTTCCAGTTATGATGTTGGAAATCCAATCAGTACTTACTGTTATTATATTTATGTGCGCACCAGTCAGCACAGCTTATTGGTTTTGTATCCCTGAACGGTATCACATGTTTATCTCACCCCTGTGATTATCCCAGAAATGGTATCTTCCAGTCTGTAGGTATGGTGGTTATTTTATGATGTACTGGCAGCATTTTAAAATGCATGATGGATGGATGGATGATGGATGGATGGATGGATGGATGGAGGGAGGGATGGATGGATGAGGGATGGATGGATGGATGG
>JAVDPK010002260.1:111915-134284 GCA_034780415.1 Cichlasoma orientale | reverse complement strand
ATGGATGGATGGATGGATGGATGGATGGATGGATGGATGATGGATGGATGGATGGATGGATGATGGATGGATGGATGATGGATGGATGGATGGATGATGGATGGATGGATGTGGGATTGTCAGTGCAGGGCATCAAAGTGGAGCTGCGGGACATAAATCTTAATAATTCTTTCCTCATATTAACTTTGAAATGAATGATGACCACTTATTTCCCACGAGGTCTCTCCACAGTGCAACTGTGGGAACAGATTTCAGTACTTTAATATTTAGAAGTAGATAAAAAGAAAAAAGCAGAACAGAAAATTATTCAAAATTCAACACAAAGTCAAACTAAATTTCAAAGATCTGCAAGTTAGAATCTGCCAACGAAGCCAACATTCAGTTTGCAGACCCCCTCCTCCGCCTTTCCCCTTCGGTGCTGTTGCTTTTTATTGTAGATAGACCTGGAGGAATTAATGTTTCATTAATATGCATTCACTGTGGCTGCACTGGCATGATTAAATTGCTCACAATTAAGTACTACTGTGGAGTTTTGCACTTTATTCATAATAAAATAAATTGTTCAGTTGTGCCTCCAAATGCCACCCAAAGGCCTTTTTTTCCCTTTCTCTGTTTGAGGAGGCTGATCCAGGATGATGTTATTAATGCTGTTCTTTACTTGAGCAGAAATGAAAGTCTGATATTGACTGGGGAAAGGCAGATGAAGGTTCAAGGCTGGTGAATCAAAAAAGGGTCATAAATACCTGCGAATGGGTTTACCGTCGTTTGGTGTCCTGATTGAGTGCAGCAGTGTAGCCCGTGGGGGGTGCATACAGGAGTATATAAGTCAACTGCAGCAAGTCCAGCAATAGAAGTCAGAGTCTGAATCTGCTCTAGAAATATAGAAGTTGCATTCCATCAGCTTTTGTCTGACAGCTCGGTACAGCCAAAGGGAAGCACACAGAAACAGTGAGCTGATGCACGCCCGCTCGTTTCACTGGGATCAAATTGTGGCAATAGGAGGAAAACTCCATCATGAAATCTTAAAACGTGAAAATTGTAAATATAAATAAACATGATTGCTAATTGCCTGGTGTCCTTTACAGCATGCACCACTCAACTGTTCACTGAGCAAATCAGAAAGTACCCAGTGGTCGTGCTTTTTCTTTCTTTTATTCTCATTTCTGTGACACATTCATGCTTACAGCTGTCAATGAAACTGCGGCGCTCATCTTGAGGATCGAGCTCGAGCTGCAGAGGGGAGCCTGTAATTTTAAAAAATGCAGATTTCAAACAGAGCTCAGCAAACAGCTAATCATCAAGCAAATATGCTGCTCTCTGTGCAGCGAGCTGTTTGGCTTGCCACCAAAACACTAACTAGATTCCTCACATTGTTAAAGTGTATTTTTTTTTCCTGCTGCATCACTGCATCAGATCTGAGGCTTCCTCCATCATCCAAATCCCACTTTAATACCTGGATTGAGACGTGACTTCAGAGCCAGCAGTCTGAAAAGCTGCTTTATTGTAGGAGGCAACAATACTGAGGCAAGAGCAGAACATCAGTCGAAACTGATCAAAATGTGCTTAGTAACAACATCACATGAAAGGCTCTTCGTGGACTGTTTAATCCCTGATGTTTCTGCTTCAGTCCTTTGATGAAGAAAGCTCTCCACAAAGTTTCTACACTTTTCTTCTCTGTTTTGTAGCTGATTGTCTGGAAGAGCCGGCCCTCCTTTAAAACATGACCTCATAGCTCGTTTTTGCTGCCACGTTTTAACACCAATACCCTCGTTTTAAAATAAAATCTAGCGGCCGTACATGAAAGGGCGTGTGAGTAACGTGTTCCGTTTTCTCTGGCAAATTCTGAAGAAATACGTAAATATGGATTTTGTACGATTTCTGGAAAGTCTGTGGGGACTAAATAGCATTAAGTAAAAAAGCAGGAAAAGCTTGAACATAAATAAATAGACTGGTTCATACAGCTCTTTTCTACTCAGGCTTTCAAAGCACTTTATACAACAAGCCTCATTCACACCTGTTCATACAAGCACTTCAGTATCTTGCCAAAGGATACTGTGGCATGCAGACTGGAGCAGCCAGGCATTGAACCACCAACCTTCCGATAAAGGGATTAAGTGGCCAGCAGCAATACTCAGGTAGGCTGTGGCATGGAAATAGCACTCGACGTCAAGGGGCTGAAAATAAAGAAAATATTCTCTGCACCTTTACACCACCTGCAGCCTGACCCGTTTGGCAGGATGGAGCCACGCCTTCATGCTGCGTACGCTAAACTCTGACCCCTGATCTGAATGTCTGAAACTGAGACTCATCAGACCAGGAAACATTTTTCCAATCTTCTGTTCTCCAGTGTTGGTGACTTCATACAAATTAAAGCCTCAGTTTCCTGTTCTTACCTGACAGGTGGGGCACCCAGTGCGGTCTTCTGCTGCTGCAGCCCATCTGCTTCAAGGTCCAATGTGTTGTGCATTCAGAGACGCTCTTCTGCACAACTTGGTTGTAACAAGGGGACTGTTTGAGTTACTGATGCCCTCCAATCAGCTCAAAGCAGTCTCCTCTGACCTTTGACATCAACAAGGTATTTTCACCCAGAGGACTGCCGCTCACTGGGTGCTTTCTCGTTTTCAGACCAATCTCTGTAAATTCTGGAGACGGATGTGTGAGAAGAACCCAGAAAATCTGATTCTGAAATTCTCAGAGCAGCCATTCTGGTTCCGTTCAAAGTCCTTGTTCTGATGCTCAGTTTGAACTTCAGCAGGTGATCTCGTCCACGTCTGCGTGCCTAAGTGCGCTGAGCAGCATGTGATTAGGTAATTACATATTTGCATTAACGAGCAGTTGAAAAGATGGTGAATGCACATGTATAAGGATGTATAAGGATGTCAAATTATGTACACGCATATAATTTGACAGCAGTCATTCTGACTGATTGGAAGTCTGTTTGGGAACAAGATCGTTGGAGCAATGTTTGAAATTTCCTTCAGTTTTAAAGTCTGCGTGCCAGCTGCAGAGGATTCACTCCGAGTGAAGAAGAAGCAGACAAACAGTGAAAAGCTGAATATTTTAACAGCTACCACAGAGCGCAGATGATTAATCAGTCAATCTCTCTCTCCTCTCACTCTGGTGTCAAGCAGGAAATCCTCAGCATTTATTCCTATGGAGATGCCACATACACTGATAAGGACATAATTGAAAACACCCCGGAGGGCCGGATTGTGTGTCACTCATGTTTCAGTCAGAACTACAGCATCCCTCAGACTATTATAGATCCTGGAATGTATTTCTGCAGGCTTTTCGAGGCCGTTTGTCTTTCGGTGCAAACCTCCTGCACATGTTTGTACGTCATTAACTCAGTCCTGCTCCTCTGAACCTGGTCAGAGGTCATCGAAGGAGCACTGACCTTACCGAACATCATCTCCTGCTGTTTTTCACCATGTTTATTATTTTTACATCAATCTGATTCTTTATGCTTGCATACATAATGTGTTTATATATCTATGTGACAGTATCCGTTACAGTGTGGTGGCTGTGGCTCAGGAGGTAGAGCAGGTCACCTACTAATCGGAAGGTTGGTGGTTTGATTCCTGACTGCACGCCAAAGTATCCTTGGGCGAGGTGCTGAACCCCGAGTTGCTCGTGAATGTTAGACACTTAGCTCAGATACACATGAATGGGTGAATGTAAACATGCTGTATGAGCGCTCTGAGTAGAAAAGCACTATATCAGAACTAGTCCATTTACCATATCAGGCAGACAGATGCGGCCGACTTTTGTGTTTGCTCATTTTTCCAATTATTATCTTTTTTTGTAGTCGGCACCAGCGTTACAGCTCTTAATGATCAGGAAATGGATGATGGGTAATAACGTGTGAAATGAATTGTGGTTATGCTGCTGTATTGGTGTCTGTAATTCACATATGAATGGATGACAGACGGCTGATGTATCTCTAAAAAGAGGGAAACTGACAGCTGAAATCAGAGGCTAAACCCACGTATATACGAGGCTTTATCATCTCTCTGCCTGCTGCATGTGGAGCAGTGATCGTGGAAGATTAGGTCTTTTCCCACTTATAAGTCACTTATGGCCATAATAAATAACTGTTTTAGAGATTTATCAGCACTTTCCAAACTGTGGTCAAGCATCATTTTGGTAAGAGGATGCAGAGATGAAGCTAATTAAAGCCGGGGACGTTTTACAAGCACTCTTTAATGACTGCGTTACGTCTGTGTCAGAGAGAAAATTCAAAGGGCTTTGGAAAGAAGAGAAGACGAGCTTCACGGGAATATTTGGTGCATCACAGGAGCACAAAGCAACACAGCAATCCTCCACGATTGGTGCTTCTTACCTCTTTATATGTTTGTTGTCCTTCCAGATTTTGCATCCGCAGGTGGTTCTCGGTGCATTTGTGGTCCCTGTAGTCGGTTTTGGCAGCCGGGGATCAGTCATCAGCCAGGGCCTCCACCCTTGACCTGAACCACACTGCACCACACCACCACTACAGACCCTCCTCCTACAGGCTCAGCCTGTCCACGCCCCATGAGCTAAGGGCCCTACTCCTGCACTACTCCAGATCACAGAGAGCCAGTTGAGGTGGTTCATGTATCTAGACGAGGTGTTCTGGGCATGTCCTAACCGAGAGGAGACGCCGGAGCAGACACGCTGGAGAGATTATATCTCCTGGCTGGATTGGAAACACCTGGATCTCTTATCAGAAAGTAATTAGTAGCAAAGTAACAAAGCTTCCTAACATTAACTAGTAATTGAGCACAAATATTATACTGTATGTGAATATCTGGTGAATTCTGGCTCCAAAAAAGAAAGAGGAAAGAAAAACTGCTAAAATAGAGGCTTCAAAATATCCAGAAACTAGTGGGTTAAGTAAAGGTGACTACATCATTATTTAAATACCCTAAAGGTTAATGAAGCAATGTGACCAAACGAGCAATGCAGCCTTGTTGTGTTTCCCACTTAACTCTTGATATTTTTTAAAAATGACTGAGGAATCGAGGGCACAGTGGTGTGGTGCTGAGCACTGTTACCTCACAGTAAGGTCGTTGGTTCAAATCCACTAACTCACAGAGGCTGCATGCTCTCCTCGTGCCTGCAGCCTGCAGCCTGCAGCCTGCATGAATACTCCAGCTTCCTCTCATAGTCATAAGACGTGCAGGTTAAATGGTGAGCCTAACTTGGCCTCAGCGTGATGAGATGGGAGCATCTGCAGCTGTGTGACGTAACACGCGTTCTGAGGTGAGTTCAGTGAGCTCGTTAGCCCCACGGTCATATTAGGGGTCAGTTTGGATTATTTTTAAAAATGGACTTGGGTTAGAACTATAAAGGAAAGTTAAGCGTAGTAATACTTTTCCTCTCTCTTTAAGAAAAACGATCTTCTTCCACATTTGTAAGAGCAGAATATATTTAACAGACCCAATAACTCTATTCTCTCCACGCTGACCTGAAAAACTGTTTCTGCTCATCTCAAACAGCACGTCTTTGGAATGATGGAAACTCCATCGGGGCGGTTTCACGGCTTACAAAAAGGGCACTCGGAGACCCGCTGGGAGAAACATCACAGGTAGTCCACCCCCACCAAAACTCTGCGCACAGCACATCGATATTATTCCTCGACTATCAGAGAGAAATATGTTTTCTATTGTTCTGGATTTTCGAACTATTCTCTGGCTCTCCTTCTCCAACTTCTTTATTAGACGTGAAGTATTTATTTCACGTGTGCTGTGTCATTTAAGCCACTGAGCTCCACTTCACAAATGATTTTGATACCAGGTCTGCAGCAAGAAAACATGATTATAGCTGCATGATTATATTGATCCCTCTGGACCACTGGGAGAAACCCACTCACTCTCCTCTTCTTCCTCATTTTCTTCTGTATTAAATCATTTCCTTTTCATTTTACCTGCAAACATCCACAGACGCGAGAGCTGCGTGATAACCTTTTTTTTTTTTACCTTGAAGTGTGGTGAGAGGGTATGAAGTGTATAAAGCGTGCATAATTGGCCTTTTGTCTTGAAGTGGAACAGAGTTTGGTTCAAATCTAATACCCTTGTGGGAGTCTGTGAATGCTCTCTTTTGTCACTGTGGGCTGCAAAAACACATTTCTGCAGGGAGGGATGAACTGAATCTCCTTCGTATCAGTTCTCAGTGTTAATAATACGTCCCTCTATCTGAGTCATGGTGAATGCAGGCTTAGCCACAAAGTGCAAATATTATTCGGCTTAACCATGCCCTGCACTTCCTGAGGTGGATCCAGAGGTCTCACCGGTCCTAATGAGATACGCGGTGCCTCTTTTTTTATTTTCAGTCTGCAATATTGCAACAGGTCCTAGCTCCTCCAAAGGCAGGCAGGGTGAGGGTGAGGGTGAGGGTGAGGGTGAGGGGCCAGGCTCGGAGTCAATACAGGAACGGCCTTCAGCTCTTTTTTGGGTGAGGGATGCACAGAGAGACACATTCTCTTTGATCTGAAGTGCTGTCTGTGCTTGAAAACGACAGCACTCATTTGTTCAAACACTGAACAATGACCAGCAGCAAGTGCTCATATCTGAGTTTCTCTTTTCAGGTTAATGATAAGCTTCAAACATTTCTGTCCGGACCGCCCTCCGGCTGCCGTATCATGACAGTAAATGCTACCAGCTGACTAAAATAGAAAATAAATCTCATTTTGTTGGTTTGGAGCTGTAAAACTTTACAGTGTGAGGAAGCATTCTGTCGTTTCTCATGTTCACACAAGTACACAACAAAGCCAAGCTGCATAGATAATGAAAAATACAATAATTACAAGGTTTGCTGGTGCCTGCAGTGTGCTCGGCTTCGGCCCTGACAGAGATGGACATCAGCGTTCTGAAGATATTCCCATATTTGGTGTTTTGATTATGCTGGAGAGTGTTTTACTTTCTGAAACTTCGAGTACTGCAATTTGCTACTATACTACCTCACTAATGACTCAGTCACACTACAATAAAAATAGGACGGCAACCTCCTCGTGAAGAGGAAAAATCTGCAGTTGCCTGGTGACTGCATTGAGTTGTTTTGCTGTCAGAGACTGAAGTTGCCGTGACCACCCGGTCACCCAGAGTCTGAACGTGCAACACCCTCGACCCCTGCACAGGTTGGCTGGTAGGCGGCCCCCTGACTCACAGCGACTGCAGTCGCTCTCAGACAGATTGGTGAGAGTTGGCAAATAATTGCTGCCCGTCTGTCATTTTGCAGTTAAATTGCCGTCCTGCAGCAACTACGTCACTGTTTGTGGAGGAATTTCTGCATATGAGGTTCTGGTTGGATGCTGAATGTAAATAGTTAATGTGAGGATGAGGATGTGGAAGGTGGAGCTAACAGCGGTCCCCGTGGTAATCTGAACACTGGGAGCAGTGACCCCCAAACTGGGAGAATGGCTCCATGAGATTCCAGGAATGACATCCGAGATCTCTGTCCCATCCTGGAAACAGGACCCTCAAGCTCCCAGGCCTCTGGTGGAGGAGACAGACCGCCCACAGGGCGGGGGGGGGGGGGGGGTTATATAAATAGGTGCAGTCCCAGAACATGAAAACACTCTGTACTTTACATCTTTAACTTTCTTATTCCCAGAGAACCTCAAACCAATAAACAGCACTGACAGCACACACTGGATATAACAAAGGAGTAGCAACACAGTTTCATATTCAATACTGTGCAAACCATAAATCCACATTATTTTCCTGTGCAGCTGCTGTGCCATTTATTCTAACCTGCTGCTTTGTACACGTCTGTGAAGCTGAAGGAAATAAGTTAAGCACCGAGTCCTGATAGCAGACTGTAGATCCTAGCAGCTGAATAAAAGTGCTAAATGTAATCCAGAGCCTGGATCAGAGCTCTGAGGAGGCTACAGTTTTACTTTTTTTAACTTCTTCATTATAGGAAACCTTCCACAGCTCCCCTCGTAGCCAGTGAGAAAGCAAAGAGGCTGCTGCTGCACTGCAGTCAGTCTCAGTGGGACTCGGGGCCAACGGTGGTAAAAATAAAATGTTTGACCAGAGCTGACTCATTTTGGCTGATTCCCAGAAGAAGACAGAAATAGTCCTGGCATACAAGAAGAAGGGCCAAACGAGGAAATAATACGGCAGGATCTGGGGAATTAAACATAGGTGAAAAGGAAATGTGAAACCTTTAGTTACCTGCGTGTGGCACAAAGTTCCCCGGGCCAAAATAAACCCACTCAGTGAGGAAACACAGTGCAGCTGCGCCTCTCCATGCTCTGCCCTCATTTAGCATTAATAGAAATGATCAATATTTAATGAAAGCCTGTGTGGGTCCGGGCCACAGGTGCTGAATTTATTATTTCAATACATCCCGATGGAGTACAAAGTTCTCAGAGGTCACGAAATGCTGCTGAAAATGTAACTTTTTTATTGTTTTTAAAGCAGCTGCTGTTTGAGTCGCTGTTTGATTCATGGGGAAAACGTCAATACAGCTTCAGTAATAATCCAAGACCAGAATATGAAGAACACAATGATTAACTGAGAGCGGACGCGTTCCAGAGGTGTTCAGGTACATTAACACCTGTGTGACATCTCAGAGCGCAGCACTCACAGCTTCATCATCACCTGTACATGGTGCTAATTCTGGCTCTCCATTCTTCCTCATCGCACCTGTCAGACTCACCTCACTGAGCCAAACATCCAGGTGGGCAGCATGGAGGCGGTCACAGAACACGATGAGCAGACAGGAAATCGGCACATCGTTCTACCCGCGTTACTCCGAGGCTGAAAACGAGGAGCAGGTATTTTCATAGATACACCAAGGGTCCCCTTATCCCATCTTTTTAGTGTGGAGGTGGTTTACTTGACAGAATGTGAAATTTCATACTAACTATCAGTAATATGAATAAGTTATAGAAATAAATTAAAATATGATTAATTTGGACTGAAGACAGAATTTTGAGTTGAAGTAAATTCATCTCAGTCCATGAAAGAAAGATCTTCTCTGAGGCTCTAACAGAGACATTGTTTCCAGTTTATTTGGCTCTTTATTAACATTAAGCTCTGAGCTGAACCCAGTTTGAACTCTTAGTGTTTTGGTTCTTGTTGGTTTTTAGGTTCTGAGACTATGAAGGAGGTGCAACAAAGTCAGGCTTTCTTTACGTTAGCTGGTTTGACAAAACCTAAAACCCCAGCTGGACATAACAAGTGTCACAATGTTGGTCATCAACTTCGGCTTCAAGCTTTGTGCACTCACATAAAAACATGCATTTCATTGCATTTCTGCAAAAAAGGGTCCCTGTGACTGGTGCCGACTCCAGTCAGAGACGTTATCAGATGATGATGGTGAGAAAAATCTATAAAGATCATAAAAAAAATGTTTAAAAAAAAGTAAAATGCTGTTGATTAATGCTCGAGCAGTAAAATAAGCCTTTTAATTCCAGTCAGTTATTCTCGGGCTGACTCGCTCTCAGTGCTGCTGTTTATTTCTGCACATTAAAGCTCTGAAACGCTAAACTGGATCCATTAAAGCTTCCCGGGCCACAGCCCGATGAATCAAAGTGAAACGAATTTGACTGAACGGGTGTTCTTCATGTGGGTTCTGGGTTCTAGAGCTGCAGTTCCAGCAGTGTAAAAGAGATTTAGCAGCAGATTTGAATCAATATAGAAAGATTTATAAATTTTTTGCATCACCAAATGAATACATGTACATTCCATAACCACCATCACGATGCCCGTTATCTCCAGCTGGGGCTTTAGGTTTTCTACCACCAGCTGACACAGAGAAGTCCTGGTTGTGGTGAGCTTCTTTCATAGAACACCACCCAGCTTGTGTGTTCAGCAGGAGCCACCGGGTCAAAAGAAACCTTTGGTGACACAGAAACCTGACTTTAATCTTTAAAATGGAAAGGCTTTAATCATAGCTCACTGACCCGTTAATCTCACTTTGTTAGTTTCCCTCAGTGATTTTTCCTCAGCATCTTTATTCCAGCTGAAGAGTTTTGTTTGCATTTTAAATTTAAATTTATTGTAGTTTGAGGTTCTGATTAGGTTTTCTGTTTTTCTATTTAAAGTTTGGATCACTGTTTTTATTTCCTCTTTATTCTACTGTGACCTCGTTTCCTTATCGAGTCTCTGGTTTATGTTGATTAGTTTACTCGTTTGTGTTTCCCAGGTCCTAGGATTGAGGCTGTCGTGTATTCACCTGGGTCCCTTTGTACCTGTCCCCGGCTTGTTCGGGTTAGAATTAGTCTCCTTTGCTTATTTCCTGTTTTACTTTGTAGGTTTGTTTTCTGTCGTGTCCTGTTTCCTCTGCTTCCTGTCTGTCTTTCCCTGATTCCTCGATTGTGCTCAGCTGTTTCTTGTTAACCCTTCTGCATTCAGTCCATTATGAATGCATTTATAAACAGTCCTGTCATGGTGTCCATGTATGCTGGTTTTTGGGGGGGGTTTGCTTTTCTTCGAGGAGTTTCGACTTTGCTTTTTCTGGACAGTTATCGATAAACGTTTGCTTGTTGTTTGCACTCCTGCGTTCTGCACTTGGGTTCTCAGAAAAAACCACACTCCACACAGCAGTGTCCTGGTCCTGTTCCTGGTCCTGGTCCTGGGCTGGTGGCCCAATATTGGTTATAGTTGTTATAGGTATGTGTACTGTAGTAATTCCAGTTATCCTTGTTCCTGTGTGTCAGGTGTCTGTGTCTTCCCCGTGTTGTGTTTAGGCTTCTGTTTAGTCACATGTTTAGACTCTGTGTGCCAGCCTCCCCATTGGTCAAGTCTGCGTTGTGTCATGTTTTTCACTTCCTGTTTTATTTTGGAAGTTTTTTATCCTGTGTTCTTTGTGTTTAGTTTTGCTTCCTGTGTCTCGTTAGTGTGTTTTGGTCACCTGTTCTCCCCGGGTGTTTCCACTTCCCTCATTATCCCTCTGTGTATGTACTCTCTGCGTTTCCCTTGTTCCATCACCGTTGTGTTTGCCCTCCTGTTGACTTTTCCCTTCAGGTGCTCCGAGGTGTTTGTATTATGGACACTCCCTAGCTTGGATTGGGCTTCTGTATTTTTGTAGTTTTGTACACTGTGAAAGCCTCCAGCATTAAAGCTGTCCTGCATTGGGGTCCAGCCCTGCCTGCCGCACAGCCCCATATGACACAGCAGATGATGCTTTAGTGCAGAATGAGTGCAGAACAAAGGCAAGGTGTCTGATGTCTCTCTTAGAAAATACTAGAAACCAAAAGAGAGACATCCAGAAACATGAGCACTAAAATGTAGAGTCTGAGAGACGATAGCTCCTTTGTCAGGAAAACGGTTCAGAGGAGACCTCGTTAAGAAAGCCAGGAGAACACATGGAACACCAACGTGGAAATAAAACACATCTTGGAAGCAGTACACATGGAAAAATACCTCCGGGTCACTTCATAACTAGTCTAAGGCTGCCTGTAATTCTAATGTAACTGATGACAGTTGGAGCTGAGGTGGTGCTGTGGTTAAAACTGTCACCTCACAGCAAGAAGCTTCTGGGCTTGAACCTCCTGAATGGCTCCGACTTTGGCTCCATTTTCCCACCGCAGTCCAAGCTGTTGGTGTTCCTAAACTGGCCGTAGGTGGATGTGAGAGTGTGATGGTCTCTACCTGTGTGTTAGCCCTGTGGTGACCTGAGTGAACGTCCCCTTCTGCACTGTGATGGCTGGGTGGGCTCCAGCCCCCCATGACCCCAACTTGGAGAAGTGGTAAAGAAAATGGATGCATAACTTTAACAAATAAACTTTAATATCTCACAGCCAGCGTGGCTCAAATATCCAATAATGATCGGCCAGCTGTGTCCCAGCTTACTGGTTTCCATGACTTCGGATGATTTGCAGTTTTTATTCATGAGCTTGTATCTGTAAAACTACAGTGTGCCAGCTCTACCAGCCCATCCATTTTCTTCAGTGCTACTTTAATATCCTAAATACTTTATATTACAGTACTTCACCGTGTTTCTCTGGTCCAAGACGATACAAAGAGTGTCTGACACGCACCGAGAGGGAGGCAAATTCATTAGGAGCCTGTAGGTCACTGAGGCCATCATCACACAGGCTTTGGGTGATTTGGGGAGAAGGGTGAAATCTTGTTCTATCACCTAATGAGCAGAGTATAGCACCCACAACACGTGAAGATGGTGAGGACCCGTCTGGCACCTCATTTTGGTGACATTCTTGTCCCCGCTCAGGCTTCAGAGGGAAGGACAAGGCTGGGACGGAGAAAGCGTGCAGGGACTCTGTCACTCAAGCCCCCTCCCTCCTCTGCTTGTTTTTCCCCGGCGAGCCAGCCAACAGACAGCGAGCACGGGCCGCTAATGAGGGCAAAGCTCACTCACCGTGACTCTGGGCTCATCGCGAAGGTCGCCGTCATTACCGAAGCGTGCGCTGAAATAAGTGAGAGGGATGCGGGTGAAGGAAAAATGATTAATTGTCGCACTGTTTTCAAGGACAGAAGTAAAAGTCTACTTTTGCTCCACGGTGACTAATACAGAATCAGGCTCTCTCATTCTTAAGTTATTTACAATGTATTGGTTGAAGTGTTTTTCATATATTATTATTATTTTTTAGCAGATAAAAGGTAATGGCACCTGTGCTGAGTGGAGACAGGCCGTTCTCTGGAGCATTTTAATGTTCTTTACAGTATGAAAGAAGTGAAAAGCTTGTTTTGTCACACCGACTAATGTATGCCATTAGCAGTGAAATGAAAAGCAGGAGACCAGGTGAAATAAACCTGAAACACACACACACACACACACACACACACACACACACACACACACACACACACACACAAAGAGGCTGCAAACACTGAAGCTTTTACTACTAACACTCTGCATTGGATGTGTCAGTTAATACAGGTGATTAATTAGTTAACTCAGTTAATTATAATGAATTAGATCAGCTTCGCACAGCTGCTTTCACTGACTTCTCATCTAACCAACAAATATCTAAACACTATGATTGAAAAGGGATTTTGCACACTGCAGTTTTTGATCCCTTGGCTGCAGATAAGACGCAGGTGAGGTGGATGCAGGTGATCAGAAAATAATTGACTCTCCTAAGAAGTATTGTACTGTGTGTCCAAAGCTAACAGATTTTATACGTGGGCACCGCAGAGCTCCGATGCTGCTGCTTCAGCCCAGCGCTGCCATTTATTCTGACCCAGTGCCACATGCACACAATGCTTTTTATGTTGGCCACACAGAGCTGATCTAAGCAATGCTGAAAAAGTATCACAGCTGCAGATAAGGAGGTGAGATTTTGGTCCGTCCATACGCTGCCACAATTCAGCTGTTGTTGTTTTCATGTATGAATCCTTCTTTTTTTGGTTGAATTTATTTATTGTTTATTATCTCCTGATGATAACATTTATTTTTCTCGCTCACTGTGATTTATATGAAGATATAATGGCTACATTTTATTTTGAAAATCTTGTAAAGGTTTATAAATCCACTAGTGGTTTTTCTTTGCATTACACTTTAAATCTGGAGCGAGGCCTGTGAGGAGCTGAGGAGGAGCTGGAGCTGTTCCAGGTCCTCGTGCAGAATGTGAGGTGTTTGGACAGTGATGTGGACGAGCTCGGCGAGCGCGTGAAGTGCGTTACGACGAGATGTTGCCACACTCACACTTTCTGCTCGTCAGTGTGGCCACGCTTGCTTTCAGGACTTTCTGAGTGGACACAGGTGCTGATGTGAGCCTTAAAGAAAAGTGGATTAACTGCACTGGTTGAAACTGAAAAGTGGTGCGAGCCCAGACATGTTACTGTGAGGAACGCTGAACTGGAATGCATCGCTGATGGGATTTGTCATTGCTGTTGGTGTTTGAATCCAGCATACACTTTGGACTCCTCCATCAGCTGACCACCCTCTCTGTTACTTACTGGGCAAGCAGCTGAATCTGTATCAGCTCACCCCACAACACCAGCATTCATTGTAGATTCAGGCCCCTTATTGTATTTAGATTCTGAGTTATCAGATCACCTCGCTCACGTTTTCTGTTTACGTTCCTCTTTATATGTTTAACTTTTCTCAGCTATTTTGTCCAATAGTGTGTTCATTTTAATGAGCTAAGTTGTTCATAGTTGCTGTAACACAGTAAATTCATAACTTTTGAGATACAGTATTTTTGTCTTATTATTATGCTTGCAAACATGCCATCACGTTGTAAGCTTGTCTTTTTAATTTCTTAATAAAGCAACTAAAGCTCTTCTTGGCCACCCGGTTCGTCTGGGATCGTTCTCCCAGCTCTCCCAACACATCCCAGCACATCCCAGCAATGTATCTCACCAACAGGAAATTTAGGAAAAAGCAGAATTTTCCTGCTTAAAACAACCCGTATCCAAAATCCAGACAGCCTCAATCATCAGCCTTATTCCATAAACTCTGATGCTGATGTATTTTGTGTTTTACACACACACACACACACACACACACACACATACACATGCATCCTGTTCCTGCTGTGTTTTACCCTGCTGGATCCTGGAGACTGATTTGCAAACTTGCTATTCCGAGTTATCGTTTGGGTGGGAATCATCTCGTAAACTTGTGAGTGATGAATTGGATATTTTCTATAGCGAGAATAAATGCAATATTTCTCACAGACTGAAAATGTTAAATTATGGTTCTGCAGACGCTGCTCAGTGATCTCTGAGAGAGTAGCAGAGTTATAAATGAGACAGGAATCCTAACAAGATGGAAATTCAGCTGTGCTACCAGTGCTGATTCCACCACTCCCTTCATTTCCACATAAAAAGCAGATCTTTCCTCAGAGAAAACTGTAAACAACGAGATTGAGTGCACACACATTCAACTTCTACTGCAAAATCATCTTTGCTGATATGGAAACATAGTTTTATTAAGGTGTGCCTGCACTGAACAGCCCACATTGCCACATGCTCCACATATTTTTGACACTGACCCCAGGTGACAGCAGAAAACACGTGAAATGCAAATCTGAGGCGCACCTACGGCCCACCTGTGCATCACACCATCATACCAATCATCTAAATTGAATGTAAGTTTCTGCCTTGTTATCGGTGTCGTACAGGCTTGTTAAACCACTATCTTAACACCCACGCACGCGTGTCCTTCAGCATCCTCACACTATTTTCTAGTCACTGGAACCCTCTCTTGCATGCAGACCTGTCGCTCATTATCCAGTTGTGCAGGTTTACCACCCAGTTATTCCAGTCTCATGTCAGTTTGTGTTTGTTGCCTTGTCCCAGCTGACCCAGCCTTTTTTTTCTCTGCATGCTTAACAACCTGGCAGGCTATTTTTTGACCTTGGCTTGTTCTCAGACCTCAGCACATCGCCTTAGATAAGGTTTGCATGTTTTAGGAAGACAACTAGTGGCCAGCTGTAAATCTGCCATTTGACCTGAAATTCTCTACTTTAGAGATCACCGTTTTCAGTGCATATTAACGTGTTCCTGTTATACTCTTTTCTGTTTACCTCTGATTCTCTGTAAAGTTATTTATTACCCTATGTTTGTTAACAAAATTCTGAACTGAATTTGCATGACAGATGGCCAGTGACCCCTGGATCACCTGATTACAGTTTTACCATAATTGAAAAAATATTTTAAAAAATGATAATCCAGAAAAATTAAAAAAAAAAATCCCTTGGCCCTCTGGAGTCGACAGACGCGTCGACGTGTCCAAATAACATAATTGATTTAAGATGATGTAGCAGCAGGACGCAGCCTGGAAAGTGTGGACTTCAAACCACGTACCAGTTTTTAGACTGTGTTGACAGACTAAAATTATTGACACCTGTGATGTGTGTTTGGTGCAGGAAGAAACGGTAAAAATGGGAGTGTTTACAAGCAAACAAAAAATCACAACATCCCTTTTCCTATTGGCGGAAAAATGCACCACACCAACCAATCAATAAATATGGCAGCGTGTGGCAGTTGGTTGCTGAGGAACAGGTGAAAGTTGCAGGAGTGATGGGGTGAAAGACAGACAGCGATATTGATAGTTTTGAAATGCGAGAGATTTTAGCATGTTTAGAGTGTGTAGTTACTGTGTAGTTACTGTGTAGTTACTGTGTAGTTACTGTGTAGTTACTGTTTAATTAGTGTGTAGTTACTGTGTAGTTAGTGTGTAGTTAGTGTGTAGTGCATCGCAGATGAGGATGAAAGTGTCAGGCCTGGGATGTGCCGCTCTGTCTGGTGGTGGAAAGGAACTGTTGGAGTTTTTGAAAATTAGTCATGAATTTATATTTTAAGTTACGAAAATAGTTTGTTAAACATGTTCGTGGTTTTTTCTTCTTAGATTTTGTTTTCTGTGTGATTTTAAGTCCGATGTGTTAATGCAGTATGACAAAAGGGAAATGATAACTGTACTGTCACACACACGCGAGGTTGTGCTGAAAAAAAGATACCAAAGAAGGCAAAGTAAACTGTTTTTAAGCTGAAATATTTATAGCCCAATTACACCAGTTAGGTACTGGTACCTTAGGCTGCGTGGGTACTAATAACAGAAATTCAGTTTGAAATTATAAATGTTTTATATGTATAACCAGTTACATCCATCACTTTCTCTTTTGATGAGAGAGAACACAGGCTTCTAGACAGCCAGGGGGCCCCGTGGGATTTTCTGGTTTTTAAGTGGGCCGCATCACTCTTCACTTTGAGAACCACCGCCCTAGACACCCCAGACCACATGGAGCTAAATTTAAAAAGAAAAAAAAAGAAATCTCCCTCAAAACCTGTCAGATTCATGTAAAATTCGGTACACAGCTGTGGAGGGTGAAGAACTAGAACCAAACCGAACACCATCTGGATCCGATCCAGATTCTGGATTTGCCAGCTACTTGAATTTAACGTGTAAAACTTCATTTAACAGATATTTTTGCTCATATCTCAGCTGAAAAAAGACACACCATCCTCATTTGTTGCAGTAAGAAGCGTCTCACTGTTGTCCGCGAACATTTGATCAGGATGTATCACTCAATCCCCCCATTATCGCCCATCGGACAAATCCCATATTCTCCCATTATAAGAGATAAATAAAGCTTTTACAAAAAATGAAAATGGCCATAAAATGAAAGTTATTTTACTTCAACTTTTTGAACCTTGGAAAATGATGGGCACGGACAATAGGACCTGTGTGCTATCAAATAAAACGTCTTCCGGGGGCGGGGTTTGCCCACCACATCATCTTCCATTTTTGATTGCTAAATGAGGCCCATCAGAGTTTAAGTCACCTTTGATGCAGAGTATCTGTGTGCAGTACTGTGAGCACGGTTACACAAATGTAACCAATTTTGCAGTGGCTACATTTTTAATTTAATCGTCATGTTTGCATATTTATATCCCTTCTGATGTTCCTGTGAGTTAAAACCAAAGACAAATATCCAGCTGCCACTGGATTAAAATGTTTTCCACTGTAGTTCATTTTTCTACCACAGGAAACACACTTGGGAACACAAAGCACAATCTGCACTGCAACGCTGATTTTGCTAATGTGGCAAACCTGAAACATTTAGTTGTCAGAGTAACGTCATTATTATGCAAATACTGCTTTACATGCCTGTCTGAGCCATGAGCAGCAGCGCTGCCTCTAATGTAATATTACAGAGACGTCTGCAGGCACTGCGGTTATATCTGAGCCCCTAAAAGCCTCGAATGGACTCAATTATGCTTCCATCAGTATCCCTGTATCTCCTCCAGCCCCAAGCTTCTTTCTTCCCCCCAAAAAAATAAAGTATTCAAACGCCGCCCTCAAAGAGATTCGATCCATTCAGGTCAGCTGGTGTGATACAGGCAAAGATGGGAAACTAACACAGCCACCAGCCTAATGATGAAATAAGAAAAGTTAATAGTGGTCGGTTCTAATTTCATGCTAATGTGATGATATTTGGATGGTGTTTAGCTTCATTAAATGTTATAAACTTCCTGGGCTCTTTATTATGGACACCATAATAAAACTGCAGCCTTTCCTCTCCACACGGAGACTGTGAATGATGCATCTCATCTTCTCATGTTCACATCCTGTAGGCTCTCTCTTGGATTCACAACTGGGAAGGTCACTGAAGGTCACTGAACTCACCTCACCGGGCCTCATCATGGGCGTAGAAATATTTGCTGGACAAAAAATTTGTATGCTTGCAAAATCACCATCAGATTTATGAAACAGGCACTTCAGGGTGAAGTGGAGAAAGCAGAGACGATGTTGGGAAAAAAATGCAGGAGAAAGTCCGACTGAAGAAACAACAGGGTGCGAGCAGGAAGTCAGAAAATAAAGCCCTTCCACGGGAGGCTGAAACGAGTCGGGATATCGTTTCAAAAAGACTGCAGACCATAAGAAAGGACCGCGGGTGGAGGACACGGAGCAGCAGAATAAGATTGTCCAGCATCTGTGGGACAAGAAACAGTGACATCCAGCAAAGACAGAAGATAAGATGCTGCACGCTGGGACATATTTGAAATGAAAGATTAGAGCCTGCACATTATCAGTGTTTGGATTTCTTTACATGTAATTTAATTTGTTGGTGTTTGTTTAATTCCAGGATTTTTTTTTAATTTTTTTTGGCCTAAAGTGTCTTGGAAAAGTGTAAATACTCACCAAAGGAAATAATAATAATATAACAATCAGTAGCAATTATGTTAATCAGACTACAAACACAGATTTGTGAAGTGTTCATACAGAATTATTTGTATTCGCTGTTTGTAAATGAGGTCATTTTGGGACACTGTGAACTTATTCTGAGTGATCAATAACAGACCTCCGACTGAAATGCTCAGATTTGTATGTATTTATGAGAGTATGATGCAAAATTCACAACAGAAAAACAACATCAGAGGGAGCGAATATTTATTTTTGATGTTTTATTTGATGCTTTGACTAAAATCAGGATCAGGAGGGAGAAAGCATTTTACCGGCAGCCCCGCGCGGTACCAGCCGCACTCGGATGAATATATATCATATCACCTCACCTAAAAAGCGAAGAAAACCCATTCTTTAAAAGGGATACGTTACGGGACATGGCAGATGCCGCAAAGACGCATCTCTCTTTCTCATGAAGTTGTTTTCCTTGCATATGAGATGAAAAGCCAGGAGCTATGAATATATTTATTGATGGGCATTTCTTTGTCCAGCACCGTCTCATTTTCTGCAGCGCTGAGCTGGTTTATAACACAACAAATCATTTTGAGGAATATTACACCAGTGCAATAAATCTCAACAATAAAAAGTGTCATTACTCTGCTATCTTACAGCAATTTTCAAAGTCAGGCTTTTTTTTTTTTTTTTTTTTGCTGTGCTGCAATCTGTTATTAATTTCTGAAAAGTTGGTGTTTGGTATCAGTGTAATGTATCTCAGATGATTCACTGTGAGCAGCTTGAAAGACGTCACATTCAGTTTCATGTCAGGTATTTTGACTGCAGGGTTCAAGGCTGTCAGTGGATATTCTTGGTTTTAATAAATGAACCGATCTTTGAGTTTCTGTTTGGTGCTTATTTGTTCTTCTGGTGTTTGAAGTTTGAATGTGTTATTCTAGTAAAATGTGAGTCTTATTTCTGGTGATACTGAGTCTTGTTTTTGATTTATGGTTATTGTAATGATGAGTTTCTCTTGTGCAGTCCTGTGCTTTGTTTCTTTTTTATTATTAGCACCAGTTTGAGTTCCCTCCGTGTTCCCCCATCTGTCTGTCATCATGTTTAGTCCGAGTCGTCTATGTGTCTCTGTGTTCAGTGTTTGTCCTTTGGTTACTTCCTGTTTTACTTTGAAGGCTGGTTTCCTGTTGTGTTTGTTGCTTTCTGGTTTTCATTCCTTTGTGAAAATCAGCCCCACCTGTGTTACTTCAGCTGTGCCCCATCCCCCTGTTGTCTGATCAGCCCTCTGTGCTTGTCCCTCTGTTTGCACTGTGTTTATTCAGTCTGTAACCAGGATTCACCGGATTCCCCTTCCCTGGGGGAGACTTCTGTTCCTGGCTCTCTCAATGTTCAGACTCAAGCTTGTGTTTCGGAGCCGGCAACCAAGAATGTTTCTAAGCCAGGAAAGAGACATTTCCTGTTCTGTGTTGGAGCTAGCTAGCAACATTTCAAGTTCTGGAAACTCTAAAAGCTGTGACTGGTGTGATGTTTTTCTGTGAAATGGTGTGATCAGCTCAGAAACTCATGCAAAGACCTTTTATGATGATTGTCTGACTCAGAGAATATCTGTAGGCCAGCTCGTTCAGAGTCTTTTGTGCAAACCCATCTGCACCCGTAGCTACAGTGAACTGTGCAGGTGTGCAGGTCCTTCCAAAGACTGTTTATGTTGCTTTACCTGCACTCACAGAGACTGTTAGCCCGTTTGGAGTCTCCCCTGTCCCTGCACCCATACCTGTTCCCAGGGTCGAGGTGGCTAAGATCTAGCCTTTCTCTTCACCCGTACCTGTTCCCAGGGCGAAGACAGTCAGGCCCCAGCTTCAGCCTCAGGAACCAGCAGAGAGCCCCGTGGAGCAGCCCCAGTCGCCTGAGGAGACGGCTGAGCGCCCTGAATCAACTGAATCATCCGAGTTATCAGTCGCCATCATACGAGTCTTCGGCATCACCCGGTCCCGTGAGCCAGTGAGTACCGAGCAGCCTGAACCTGAGCTTGGGCCCGCTCCGCCTGAGTGTCCAAGGGTCCAACACCACTGGTGCCAGGGGTGTGTGTGACCTTCATCAATATTTGTCGTCAGAGTCTCCACCGCCATCCACCCCCAAAGCGGTCTCATTTTCGTTGCTGGCTGCTGACGATGTCCCATTGCCTCCAGTGACGCCGGCCTCTAGAGGGTCTTTGTCGCCAGCACCTGCCTCCAGCCATGTCATCCGGGGGTCTCCGTCACCGCGGACGGCATCTGGAACTGCTTTGCCTCTGCCACTTGCCTCACAGGCGGACTCCTGCTTTGCCTCCACCACAGGCCTCCCGGCCGGCCTGCAGACCTGTTTGCCTGCTTCATCTCCAGCATTGAACGGAGGCACAAGGCTTTTGTAACCATCAATCACAAATCTACTTGTAAAGGCTTCCACAAACCCCGCTATATATACAGTATATATATTAGTTGTTATATTATTATTGCTATCCATTTATTCTCTTTGTTTGGGGGGGTTTACTTATCCAAACGTTTGTCCTTTCACAACATATCTTAGTGACCTCGGGTTGTACCCATACCATGACTGCTCAGAGCAGAACTCAATGGTTTTCTGAAATAAACAGTAAAACAGGTTTTCGGCCTGAACTTTGACCCTGAAAGAAACCATTTCACTCTAACCATGTTAGCCAGGGTTAAATGGAGTATTCTCATACCTGTGTTCTTTTAGCGGTCTAATGTCAGCCTGCCTTTATCCCGCTGTCATAATGGGAATGCAGCCATCGTCTCCATTATCAGTAAACAAATGTCCATTAGCAAAGCACATAAAACTACCTGCTGACTCATTACGAGCTCCCCACAGAGCACTGTGGGTGATTTTAATTTTGTATCTCTGCTTTGTCTCACAGAGCCCGGCTTGTATTTGCAAAGCATTTCAAGTAAATACTTTAACATAATGTTAAATTGTCCAACAGCGATGTCACTAAGTGCTCCCGTGAAAGACCGACATGTAAATGACTAAAGAGGATTCTGATTGTGGGAATTATAGATGCAATTTTCACAAAATCAGCAGCGCATAGACTAAACTGTTGCTTTCATACAGAATTTACTGGCTGAGCGAAACTCAACCACGGGTCTCCACTCGGACCCAGATCAGGTGAAATCCACAGTGCTTTGTTTTGGGAGCCATCACAGAGCACGATCACATGGTCAGATCTCACCTCACTGACAGGAATAATTAAAGTACTCGTCATCTGTGACGCTGGAAGAAAAGTCTGTCCTCTTTTAGCAGCCAGCCAATAACTGCTGAGTCAGCGTTATTGATCAGCTACGCGATCAGTGCTTTACAGACACACTAGCTTTTATTTGCAGCAATATGTGCAAATACAAAGAGCTCTGAAGTGGCTGTCAGATATGACACTGGCAGTCAGGAGGAGCTCAGCCTGCTGAGACAACACAGGATTTCCCCGGTGCATCACATGAAAGGTGTGGCTTTGGCAGCATCTGGAGTGTACTGGCAGCAGAACGGCTGCTTTTACAAAACTGCACTGTCAGAAAAACATGACGAGGTTACACACACACACACACACACACACACACACACACACACAATCTAGGCTGAAAGTAGCACAGCTGCTGCAGACTTGGTGAGAGGAAAGTCACTGTACAAACGTTTAGAACTGAAAGTGCTGCATAAATGTGAGTGTTAAACATTTTGATCAGATATGAATGATTATAGAAAAATAAAATTGTCATGATCCTGGGCCGGTGGCCCAGTGCGCTTTATGTTTTTGAATTAGAGTTAGTTTTGTATGAGTATTTGAGTT
>JAVDPK010002260.1:87068-100743 GCA_034780415.1 Cichlasoma orientale | reverse complement strand
CTTACAATACAAAGCGCCTTGAGGCGACTGTTTGTTGTGAATTGGCGCTATACAAATAAAGTTGAATTGAATTGAACCAGTCAGAGGGAATAGATTAAAAGTTCTGCATAGAAGGAAATTCATTGTGGGGGGGTTGGAGGCCCGGTGCTGCAGACGTGATGGCGGTTCTGCATATCTGCATCTACATCAGTGGAATATTGTTTGTGTGGGTTCTCGCTCTATTTCTCCTCTCTCACTTTAGCTTTTTATGGTTTTCAGACGTGAATGCGACACAATGAGCTTCGCCAACAGACCCGCTGCAGTCGGAACCTTCACAAGAACAAACATCCCTCTGCTTTCCTCAACTGGACGTCTCTGCCACCGAGCGCGCCCGAAACTGAGGACTGAGTGTATGGACGGTATGTCTGCATATGTTATCGGCGCTGTAATGCCTCTGATTACTCGTGAGAGGAAGATTTCTGCGTGGGAGATTTAAGCTCCCTGCGGTGTCTGTGCTGTGCAGGGAACAAAGGCGGCACATGGCGTGCATATCTCTCATGTGTCTGCATCAGATGGTAATATTTTTGGAAACTGGGGCAAAGAAGAAGGTATCAGATAGAAAATAGTGATGGTATATAGTTTCCAGTTGCCTGGGGTGGCAAGAAAAGCATGAGGGGGGGGGGGGGGGGGTTGGTGCTTTGACTGAGGACGGGTGCTGGGAATGCTGCTGTTGTGCTCCTGGTTCATACTAAACACACATACACATATATTACATATAGTACCTAAGCACAAGTTGTTATTCCCACAAAATCAATAACTTATTATTAATTGACTAAGATTTATGACTGCATATCTACTCGTATCCAAACTGAGTCGTGAGGCAGGGATCAATATCCGCTCCACAGCTGAATAAGCTGCGTGTCTTTCTGTGTCCTGAGGGAGAATTTAAGGTGTACGGCTTTATAAAAATGGCTCTGGTTGAAATTCTGCGTGCTCACTGCTCCTCACAGACACGGTCCAAACAGCTCTGATGAAGTATTGATTTTTTATTTTATTTATTTATTTGTCGGCCCGGTCTGGGTAATGAAGATACCTTTAAGCACTGACAGAATATGTAAACGATCCTTCGGAAACGGCCTCTGCTGCTGTCTCGGTGCTCGTCTCCTTAAAAAATGTAACGTCCCCGGTAAATATTAACGTAAACACAAACAAGCCAAATTGCCCACAGTGAGATTAGGATGCAGCGAGCAGAGCCGAAGCCATTTGGAGCACACAGTGGCTCAATAAAAATATCAGATATTCAAGAAATTTGACTTTTACCTGCTTTGGTTACTTCTTTAGTAATTCTGTGTATGTTTCTGCCTAATTGCCTCATCAGCCATGTCCAGTCTCAGGGTGGCTGAGATGCAACATGGGAGGCATCCGTCTGTCCCGAGCTCCGGGCAGCCGCGAGAACCATAAAGCTAACGTGTTGTATTTATTTATCATCACAGGCACAAACACTTCTCGGGGTCAGTGAAGGTCAAACCAACAAACAAATAAATCCGTCTGCAGAGTGACGACCAAACACTGCAGCTTACCCCGACTTACTCCTTCACACTGAGGCACAAAGCAGGAACTACGAGTGAACATACGTGAGGTGTGCTCATCAAGCTAGAGCCAATCACAAGCTGCGCATTTCCTCACCTGCCAGGCTCACGACTGAGGTGCAGCACGCAGACCTTTAGTGAAGAAAACATTAGCACATAACACCTGTGTCCAGTACACCTTTAGAGTTACTTCACTAGCATACAGGTTACCGTCAGACGTGAGTGAAAATCCCTCCTTTAAGTCAGAACGTAGATCGCTGGGCAGATAATCCATCAACAGCTGCTCTGAAAACTTTCAATATTTCCACTTCATTTTGCATTTTTGCACTGGAATTATTCCAAATATTTCTGTGTACCACTGAGTTACTGTAGGAGGGTTATCATGAATCCAGGTTCACAGAATGCATTTCTGACCTAAAAAATGGTCGTTTATTAGTCAGCTCAAGTTGTTCACCATTTAATCCTTTATCTGGGGAAGGCAGCCCCAATAAACACTGCCCTGGATCTTTACTCTGTACAACTGCACTTCTCTCTTTAGTTACACATTTCCAGAATTTAGATATGTAAGACGGATATATGTTCCAACGCTTGTCTTACATTTATGACACAATAGTGATCGGTTGGGATTTATTCTATTAAGAAAATCTGGTGTGCATTATCTTATATTGAATTTATTTAAATTTATTACTCAAAAACAAAGAATGGGATATGTCGTCCTCCCAACGTCTGAGGACATTCCCAACACTATGATTACCACATCCTTGCAAAACATTATAGAATCTTGAAATAATGCCTTTATATTAGGTACGTTTGATAAGGAATTTTTCTATAGGCCCTGGAAGCGTACTGGAGTCCTGCGACATCCTGATCCCAAAAGTTATAAAGTGACGAATTTGAAGATGGGCACAGAAATCTTTGGATGAGAGGCCAAAGTTATCTTGAAGTTATATTATTATTATCAAATAGATCTGCTTTTATTTTGAAACCTTTTTTTGTGCCAGTGCCTAAATGCTGCCGAGTTCACGGGCGGAGGGAAGTCTTTATTGATGGATTATCTGCCCCGTGATCTACGTTCTGACCTGCTTAAAGGAGAACTTATATTTAACTGGAAATAATAATAATACCTTTGTTTGTTTTGTTTAAGTTCTTCATATTTAGTTTGTATCATAACGATACCAATGTGGGTTTTGTTTGTTTGTTTTTCTCTTGTGAAAATAATAAACAGATGAATAAGAAAACCTGTGAAATGGATGCAGAGACTGTAACATGATGTTCTCTGCTTGTTAAGCTGGAAATGAAGAAAATGGAAGAGAAGACTAAAAATGTAACGAGATATTTTCCTAAACAAGCCGAGCAGCTCTGATGCCTAAACCCGACCGGAGCGCGGGTGATGGTGACAGAGCGTGACCTTACAGCTGCACTGCTCCTCAGCATTAAACCTGCTCCTCTACTCAAGGGGTGGAGCCCCAATCTCCCAACATCATTTGATGTTTTGATGATGGTGGAGGTGAGTGCAGTTCTTCGGTTGCTGTATAAATTTGTTAATAACTGCAGTATCCTGATGTTACAGTATACCGAGTAGCTCAAAGCGTTTCCTGGTTTCAGGCTGATGATTGTTTTTTTTCCTGTCAGATGAGAACAAAGGATGAACTGTGGTGTACATCAAGCCTCGGGACATGAAAGGGTAGATATGAGAGCACGCCAAAAGTAACACAACTGCCACCATATAATGTTTGGAATATGTGAATACATGACTTCTATTTTTAAAGCTCTTCGGTTCAAAAGACCCAACACACACACACACACACACACACACACACACACACACACACACACACAAACCTATTCCACCGTTGCAAGCAAAACTCCCACACACCCATTAGACATGCTTTCATAAAGCTTAGTGTAAAGGCAACAAACAGCAAGTACATTTCAGATTCATCCAGAACATCAGAAGAGATTAAAGAGTGCAAAGAAGTCTTTGTGTTTCTGAGGATGAAACTAATCTGGTGCAAAAGGAGATGAGAGCGTGCACATGATGTGTTCTGGTACTTGTATTCATTTAAAATCAGAAAAATCGTGTGCGTGTGTGTGCGTGTGTGCGTGCGTGCAGGGATGTCTGATTTTAAATGTATAGAAACTGATGAGCTTGGACCATTAGAGGCAGAGAAGATGGACAAGCTGCAGCTTCTGTCGCTGTGAAGAGACAAACACACCACAGAGTGAGAAAGAAGTGCAAAAACATGTTTGTGCAAATTTTTTATTCTCTTTGTGAGTCTGCATACCTGAAACAGTACAACACACAGCACTGTGAGAGAACAGCCTGCCCCTCTGAAGGGTTTACACTAATGGAAGCAGGAACAATAAAGGTCAAGCAATGAAACACAAAATGCAGTATCAACAGCTAAATGACCAACTTAAAGCTGTTAGTAAAATAATCTCAGGATGCATAACAAAGAGGTCAACAGAGGGCGCTATAAACACAACCCTGCCCGCTGTGGAACATCTGTGAGGCTGCAGGACCTGGGTGTGACCAGCACACCTGCCGGTGGATTACGGACTTTTTAACCAACTACTGGGGACCCACCACTCCCCCCCATCCCCAACACTCAGCACCGGGACCCCGCAGGGCTGTGTGCTGAGTCCTCTCCTGTTTGCCCTCTATGCACATGACTGTACACCGACTCATACCATTAACACCATAGTTAAGTTCTCCAAAGCCAAGGAGACGATATCTTCAATTATTTCTTGCTCTGTTTCTGTTTTTAAACAGGTGCATTCTATGTTTTTATTGTTGCTGGTTATTGTCTGTTTCTACTGTTGTTGTGTGTACTGATCTGAACATCACCCTCTTTAAAGAGATTTTGAACATTTTCACATCATTTTAGAGAAAGTCTATTTACAGATTTTGGGCTACTGCGTCTACTTCTTCTTCACCTGCTCCTTTCAGGAGCCCCACAGCGGATCATCTGCCTCCATCTCAGCCTATTCCAGCATCCTCCTCTGTCTGCATGTCCTCCTTCACTACATCCATGAATCTTCTGTGTGGTCCTCTTTTCCTCCTGCCTTTCAGCTCCGTATTTAACATCCTTTCTCTAAGATATCTACCATCCCTTCTCCCTGCACCGACCGTCTCAGCCTTGCCTCTCTAAGCTTGTCTCCAAAACACTCAACCTGAGCTCTTCCGCCCCTCCCTACTATAACAAGACTCCCTATAGTCCATGCAGTCCCACCCCCACCTTGAACCAATCTGTCACTCCAGTCCTCAGACATGTCCTGCACCACCCTCACATACTTCTTTGCCACTCCACTGCTTTTTGTTGCTTTCTCTTCGAGCTGAACTGCATACGTTTACCAAAGCGTCCTGTATTGTTCAGCTGTTAGTCTGAATGAGGCTCGCAGCTAAACGTGGAAATGTTCAGCTCCTCTTTGCCTCTTCCAGCAAAACCTGCTGCAACAAAAGCACCATCCTAATCTTATCTTGGAGGTTTTGTACCTGGTGCCATATTGCATGTTAACAGTGAGGTGTCCTACAGCTGTTAGTCTGTGCATAACTCGCTGAAGCTGTTTGGCAGCACCTAGAAATATCTTAAATTATTTCTGGCTGAGTTGTCAGCAGTTGGTTTATACTGTGGACAATCTGGGAATCAATCAGCTAATCTGTGAGGCTTCCAGTTCAGCCAGCAGCTACTCAGGCCCAGGCTTACCGTTCCATCCTGAGGTCATAGCATACAAACATAGATAACTGTGTTACACACCAGTCAGTAGCTGCAGGACTGCATGTGTCTGATATATCACAATAACAGCAACAGAATTACTTCCAGTGTTTCCCAGATTTGCACAGAAATGACCTGCAGGTTAGAGAGTTATAATATCCCCACTATGATGCTAACTCACTGAGGTACTTAAGTAAATGTTCATAAAATAGCATTATAATGCTATTCTATACTATAAATACAGCAAAATATTGCAATAGTTTATTAGTCTGCATGAAAGTATTGCATATTTATATGCAGGGCAGCTGCAGCTCAGCTCCAGCTCCTGCAGTCTGCATGCTACAGTAACCTTGGGGAAGATTCTGATCCCCAGATTCCCCCAAAGCAGACAAAGAGCTGCGTGTGTGTGTTTGGGTGAATCAGGCTGGGAGGAGAAAGTGCTTTGAGTGCTCAGCTTGAGTGGACAGGTGCCGGTCCATTTAACCCCCCCGGGAATACGATGTTTCTGACCTGATCACAGCACGCTTTACCAAAGCGGGGGGGGAGCGATGATGGCAAACGCACTTCTCACCGGCTTTTCTGAAGGCAAAGTAGCAAAATTAGCTGTGCATCCAAATAACTGTGATTTATTGTTTTACAGTAAAGCTCAGGAGGGCAGTTCTATGAATGTGATGGATGCAGCTGAGAACCGTGGATCGTGTTTGTTTTCTTAAATACGTGCAAGCAAAAAATTCTCTCTTGCTGAAAGAAGTTTTAGCAAGTGAACTGTTTCTAATCAGCGTAATAAGAGGCTGTCATTAAGGTGTGTGTGTGTGTGTGTGTGTCTTGTACCATGTATAGGCGGCCTGGCACTCAGTAATTAAAGGGCCCGTTTAACGGCGCTGCTTCCTCTGTCTGCCTTTAAGGTGACGGCTGTGAGAGCAGGTCTCTTTATGTGGGATGGATGCTGTGATTACAGCAGACAGGAGAGCCGGATACTAAAATTGCCTGGAAATGAAGTGGAGTTTCATCTCATTATGTTGCCCTTTTATCAAGATCCACATCTTTCCGTCATCATTGCAGAACTTTTTTCCCCTTTTCACTTGCAGACTCGAGTCCCCAGAAGCTTGAAATAACTTTGCTTTGTGGGTATTGTGACAAATGGCCTGTGGGTGAAACTCTGCAGATGTCACAGATGTGTAGCCTGCTTAGACTAGATCAAAGGATAAATCTGGCGCCTCTGAATAATGCATTGCACCATGGGAAGCAGCATGCCACTCCTGGCAGCTGAATTTTGGAGAACCAGCAGCGAGCGGAGTGGAGATGGATGCAAAAGTCACATGTCAGAAGACGGAGAGCTTGAGAGTGTCGGAAAGAGTGAGCTGGGAATTCCTCAGTCTAATTGCATTGTGTTTGAAATCCCCCAGTTCCCCAATAAGTGAAGTGTATTGGATATTATGAATGAGCAACTTCTTTTTCTGCCTACGTGGCAGAAATTGAATCGTTTCCTGCTGACAGAAAATGTTTCTCCTGTGGGTAACTGGATTTAGGACTTCTTTTAGCATCTCGGCTAATGGTGACAAACTATTCCAGCTGCTTCCGAATGCTGAGACGCAGATCAGTTTGTTTTTGTAACCTGCCTCGAGGGAAATGAGTTCCTGGAGTTGGAGGGTTAGGGCTAAAAGTGGGCTCAGCTGTGGAATCAGCCCCTCAGTGATGGAAAGATGGACCTGTAAGAGTGTGTCTCAGAAATGATCTTAACTCAAATATGATTTAGATGAACGAGAAAATAAGTGACAGATGGAAAATCAGTATTCTGTGTTTCTGAACTCATCAAAAATAAACTTCCTGCATAAAAACTCAGCAGAATAATTTTAAAACTTTAATTTCCTGTCAGAGTTTATAGCCTTTGCAGTCCCACCTGACTCCTCGGGACGTCTGGGTCTGCTTCCCCTTTTTCTCCTCTTTCATCTTTTTGTCTGTCTGTTCATCAGCAAACAGCTTAAATGTGATGAAACCGCAGGAAGAAACCATTAAATCCTGGATCTGCAGTTGGACACGGAGGACAATGTGCTCCCTGAGTTTTTAAATATTACAAAATGCTACATTGTTTCTACACTTTCTCTGTTTCTCCACATCGAGAGCGTCTCTTATTTCCTTTCTCTCTCATCATCGTTCACACGCTGAAAATATTTTACAAATCTCAGCTCTAAGATTTTGGTCGTGTCTTCACAGAGACGTTATAAGAGAGCCCGGCACTCAGGGAATCCCTGTGAAAGATGGTGGCAGACGTTTGACCTCCAAGTCCACAACTAGTCTGAAACATTACATAAAACCGGGCGGCAGCAAGCCGGGCGGCTCGGCGTCTACTCCCATGTGGGTGCCGCTGGCTGCGGCCAGGTGGTGCCTTCATCCACACTGGGCAGAGGGCGGACTGAAGAGAACAATCGCACGTCTTATATGAAAATGTACGGCACATAGGTACAGATACGGATGAACCGACCCACCCCCTGAATCTGCAGGAATGGTGAATTTCTCATTTATTCTGTGTTCTTTCATCATTTTCAGTGTTTCCAGTTCAATCACAGGTGATTTCTCCACTTTTCACTGTCTCTGTGGAAGACGGGGACTTAGAGTTTCTATGAAAAACGAAGCCCTGGATTTAGCTGGTTTTTCAGGGAAATGACTGTATTTACATTTTTGAAAAAAGGCAGTTTGTTCTCTCAATGATAACCTCACACTTCCTGTAAAATGAAATGAATAAAGTGTCCCATAAGAGCCGGATAAAACTGCTCTTCCAAAAGAAATGTGTCCCATCAGATTTAGAGGGTTTGCACATTTTATTTTATTTATATAAAAAGTGAATTCAAACTGGTATCACTCATTACTCTGACCTACATTTTCTGCTCCTGTATTGAAGTTTGTGTCCCAGCGGCAACTGGGTCACATATTGGCATCAGCACTTTACATATGGCTGGGCAGTGTTAGCAGTGTTAGCAGTGTTAGCAGTGTTAGCCAGCAGCCTGTGTTTGTTTTTTCAATCAAATTTTCAAGGAAATCCCTCAACTTCTCTTGCATTTTGATGAGAGTGAAGACGGACTTCAAGCCAGGAAAATTTCACAGGCCGGTGCTATCAGACGACCGGGGGGGGGGGGGGGTTTAAGGGTTTACTGGTTTTTAAGGGCCCCGCACTTTGGGAACCACTGCTGTAGATCAAACATCCATCATCCCTCCAGAGTATGAAGTGTTTGAAACGACCTCAGCAGTGATGTTAATTCATGTAACTCTGATGGGGAATAATTGTTTTTACTTTGATCATTTATGCACTCCAGTAATACAGGTTTATGTGTAATGAGGTGTTTTCATGGTGTTTCATTGCTTCTTCCTCCACTGTCAGCTGCTAGCAAATAATTTTTTGGTAATTTGATAGATATTTATTTAACTATGCAAGCAATAATATATTTCAATTCTTCAGCCAGGAGCGAGTGCAGAAAGGTGAAGACGTGCAGAAAGCTGCACGAGGCTGTCGGCTTATTTTAAAGAGTAAAATAGAGGCAGCACAAAACAATTTAACTTGTTAAAACATGGAAGAAGATGTTTTTGTGTAGTGTGTGTGTGTGTGTGTGTGTGTGTGTGTGTGTGTGTGTGTCACAAGGTTGTGATATTTCCTTTAAATGGGAAAGATGTGGTAGATGGTGAATTCAGAGGCATCAGTGCACCACGAGTAGACACGGGTCGACCCGGCTGTCATGTTAGAGTCTTTGCTGCATCCTAGAAAGGGGGGGGGGGTGTCTCTCAGGACTGCATGACCATGAACTGTAACATAAGTATTTCCATGATAATGTGAAGGATGTGACTCTGTTTTATATTTCATGCCTGTGTTTTGATAAAAAGGATTTGTGCATGAGAGCCCGGGCACACAGTTCACTGCTGTGAAGCTAGAGACTTTATTGTGCATTTACTGTGACTCCGTTTCTGATGGTAAACATTAATACGAGCAGTGTTGGCCATGAATCCGCTCTCTCATTATAGGCAGAAAACATTAAAACTGTCCTTGAAACAAAGCTTTTACACTAGGAGAGAAAAATGAGTCGTTGTAGCCTCATTTAAAAGTTAACCCTTTAGAACCTCACACATCGATGGACTGTTCCTCACATGAATTCTAATATTTACCCTGAAAAGGAAAAAAAGGACCAGTGTGACAAAGACAGGAGAGAAAACTTGTAACCAGTTCTTGTGTTTTATGTGTTTTATGTCTCATCGGTGACAGTGGCTCCTTTTTCTGATTCAACAATCTGATGTTTTGTGTGCACCGTGAGACATAAAGGCTCACATCACTGTCAGGGACTGCTGGGGGATGGGAGGTCTTTATCTCGCTCACTGTATCATTCACTGCAGGCCTCATGGTGCAGCTGGATAAAATATTTATAAAGACTCTTTTCAAGGTCCACAAATCTATCTACAGAACTTCGTGCCAACTTACTGTTTCAGCTCCAAATCGATTTGAGACATTGTTGAGCATTTTTCCATCATTCAAACAAGAATCTGAGGACAAAATGAGGGAGAGGTTTTTAAAGCCACGGCTGCTGCCGCTTCCCAGCATGCTGTAGACTCACAGTACAGTCTGTGCTGTTAACCTCTCTGAATCCATCCATTCGGTCCTGTTCTCAAGGACCGAGACTTAGGAGTGGAAGATCTGTCACCTCCAAAAGTTTATGGACGTTTGTTTATGGCTGCCTGAGATAACAGAGGTCCTGGAAGTTCGGTTATTTGTTTCTTAGTTTAAGGGATTTTAGTTGATTTGCTTTCATCATCACTGGTTCATTTTTGGTTACATTGTTTCTTATATTCTTTAGTGCGTTTGTTTTTTCCTAGTTTATTCTCTGTTTGTTTCCAGCGGCTTTAGAGTTCACTTCTTCCTGTGTTTCCCTCGGTGCTCCTCCTTTTTGTGTAGTCTCTTGTGTCAGTGTGTCTGCCTCCCCGTGTGGTGTCAAGTTTGTGTTTGTTTCCAGTCTTGTTTTGCTTGTCTTGTGTCCTGCTTTGTCTCGTTTGTGTGCTCCTGATCACCTGCTCTTCCCAGCTGTTTCCTCCTGTCTCGTTACCTCATGTGTGTATTTATTGTCTGCGTTTTCATTTGTCGTGTTCCCTTTATTCTGTTTGTGTGTGCATTCCTGCTGCGTGTCCCTTTTGTTCGCCTGCTTTGGGATTTTGTGTTTTTGCATATTCTGGTACTGTATGCAAAGACTCAGCATTACAGCTGTTCTATATCTATATAAAATTCTATATTTTAGTTATATTGTGTTGTTGGGCCCATTGTTGTCCTCTGGTGTTCTTTGGCAAATGCCAGTCGAGCTGCATGGTGCTGGGCTGTGAGCTCCTGCTGAAGGATGTCTGGACCTCTTGCTATGCTCGTGGAGTCGCACATGAGAAGCTGCTGGAGGTCGTGCTGGCGGTGCTCCTCCTGTTCCCCCTAACACAGTGGAGCAGATTCCAGTTCTGCTGCTGAGCTGATGCCCTTCTGCAGCCCTGCCAAGCTCTCCTCATGTCAGTGCCCGTCTCCTGGTGTCTCCTCCACACCTTTGAATGCACCATCCTGGATGAGCTGGACCATCTGTGCAGGAAACTAGAGAAAAGTCAGTGCAGGGGCATAAGGAGAGCCGTCTGTGGCCACCAGCTGCAAAACCATTTCCTTTTTCAGGGATCGTCTTGTTGCCTCTTTGGTGCTCCTGTTGCAGCTGAAATGGACTCACAATGGTGTATGCCTCCTACCTGAGAACCCTGAAGTTTAAATGACTGATGGTCAGTGTGTTGAGCAGTGTATTTGTGACCTGATTTGTACCTTCAAGCTTTGCGTGAAAGCCACGTACACCATAGTAAGCACAAAAGTTAGTTTGCCAGTAAGAAAATATTAAATAATGCTACATTTTATTTATCAAGGTTAAAAACATCCAGTCTTACATCCTGAGCCAATTTCACCTCATGTCTCATCATTGTCCTCATGAAATGCTGCATAAAATCAGCACGTTTGTTTACTGGCTGAAAATATGACTGCATCATCTATAATGATCTGAGAGTTTCTCAGGAAGCCTGCTGCTTCATCCCTGAGGGTAATTTCCTGCCTTAGCGAGCGGCTCCACTGGAAACATGTGACTTAGTTAATCAAGGCGATTGTCTGAAAGGTCATCTAATGAGCGGGAGTGAAGATCATATGCTCGCCTTTGTCCCTCACTGTGGGATCTCATTGGCCACCTACTGCATCCAGTCAAAACATTAGCTGATGTTAATTATGTGAAAGTGATCTCTGAGCACAGATCAGAAACTGCTGCACGGACCCGTGTTAGAGAACTTTAGTATGCAGATATTTGCAGCATCAGTAAAAAAGACTCGTGACAGTTTTTAATGACTAACCTGAAAGAAAACAATATGGACCAAGATGCATCATAAAATTTTGATGCTGAATTAATTAATTAATTACACCTTTTAGTAAAAAACCTTCCTGTTATATATTATTTAATCCGTCAGTTCATGAGGACTCGAAACCTCAACAGGCTTTTTCACTGGAAGACGTTAATGAAGTCCTGGTTACTTTCATGGTTAAAGGAGAGCTTCTTGCTTTGTACCCACAGAAAGCCATTCCGACTCTTCATCACTGAGGTTCCTCACTGTGCCTGTAATCTTTGGGACTGGCAGCAGAAACAGGAGTTGTACTTCAGCCCTTCCTGGTTTCTGACTCCTGAGAACCTTTTAGGCACTGATGCTGTCAGTAATGCTCGCAGGCCTGCACCGTCACCTGAGGAGCATTTATTATGAGATCCAATGATGATCAGACTGAGATTCATTTGCTAACCCTTTCTAAGGTTTGTACTGCACATTTCAGCTCCATATCGAAGAGTTTACCAGCTCAACCAGAGGACACACGTCTGTCCCCGAAATGAGTCATCGCCACGGAAACTCTCCTCATTATTTTAAAATATTTTGCCAAGTTTCCTGGTAAAAAAAAAAAAAAAAAGTTTTCAAATTTCTGCCAAGGTCTCTCCTGCAGCTCTGCATTCTTCTGCAGGATTTTTCTCTTTTCTTTCTTAGTTTCTGGTTTGTGTCTTCTCCCATTTTTCCAACCTTCCCCTTTCCCATCATTTCCATCTCTTTCTTTTCTTCTTTTCCTTTGTTTTCCTCTTCCCTCCTCCTCTTCATCACTGCAGACACAGAGGACTCCTGTGGATACCAAAAGGTCAGTAAATGTGGGACCATTAAATGCACACGCAAGCACAGCCTCCAGAACACCACGGCACTGTAGCATGGACACACACACACACACACACACACACACACACACACACACAGCAGTTCAGAATTCGACACTAACAGGAAACCAGCGTGTAAAGCTGACATGTTTTTTAATAAGACAATCGCAATAGGTGTCCTGTGATGATGGTTAAAAAGGTGTGAAACACACACACACACACACGCACACACACAGTCCCACTGCTTATGGACCAGCTACATTACTGAACAACACTTTCACATATATTGTCCACACACTGACACTTTTTATGCAGTCTGCTGCATTACACAGCGACACAGTGAAAAGGTAACTGGGAAGTCTTTCGAGGGAAATGACAAACTCGCAGTATGCAAATGTTCACCCTGTTCATCATTAAATCAGTCTAGTGAGGTTCCTGTAATATATATATATTTATATACTTATATAAAAAATACAAAAAGTCCAAAGTAATGCCTTTTCCTGCTTACATTACACTTATTCTAAAAAATATGAATCATGAACTGGAAATCCATTTCCTGTCATTTATGCTTTGCAGGCTCTTCATTTGCTGTTAATGCTCTGAGGTCTTAGTCATCATATGAGACATCCATAACCCCACCCTAACCCCCCCAATCACCAAGACTCATGACAACAATTTGATCAACAGAAAGGTTAGAATCAGGGTTAGGACTGTGGTCAGGGACCTCATCGATGATCTCGGAGGGTTAATCAGTTTTCAACAAAGGAACTTCCTGGAAACCTGGATTAAGAATTTCTAAGCACGCGTGTTCAAGAAGACACAAACAGATTCATTAAAGTTTGTTCACCAAAAGTTTCTTGTTATTTGGCTTCATTACTGTCAGCATGTTTACATAACAGCAGCTTTTATTGGGATGAACTGTGTGGTTGTTTCAGCTGTAATGGATTCACACTGGCTGCAGTAAACGGGGGACACTTTTCATTCTGGCTGAAGCTTTTGGGTCAATTCAATTCAGCCTCAACGTGCTTCATATTATAGGTAAAGAACCTACAATATTTACAGGGAAAGCCCAACAGTCAAAACGACCCCCTATGAGCAGCACTTGGTGACTGTGGGAAGGAAAAACTCCCTTTTAGCAGGAAGAAACCTCCAGCAGAACCTGAGGGTTTTT
>JAVDPK010002260.1:68206-82329 GCA_034780415.1 Cichlasoma orientale | reverse complement strand
TGGTTTTGTTGGGAGCAGTGGTGGTTATACAGTCTTACAGCTGCTGGGAGGAAGGACCTACGATAACGCTCCTTTGTTAGGAACTAAAGCAGGAAGTGAAACCACAGTGAGACGTGTGAGAAAACAAGCCTTCAAAGTAAAAATGAAGTAAACAAATCCTGAAATATGAAGACAGAGACGGGAGCACAGAAGGCAGGAAAACAGAGAAATCAGGAACACAAAGGAGCACAAAAACCAACAAATGCACCGAGAAATGCAACAGAGCTGAAATTCAGAAACGATCTCAGTCCGAGAACAGTCGGATTCAGGACCGGAAGCTGCACTGCGGACCGAACGCCGTCCTGGATCGGCTGCCAGCTCGGATGAACCGCGGTCACAGCAGTAACAGCGGGTTGCATCGCTCTCATCTCTTCGAGACATCTAATTAGAGATGAGATGTGTCGCCCCTCGCCGAGAAGAATGGCATGTTTCTACTTCAGCCCGAAGGCCAGTTTAGCTTCAGAGCTGCTGCAGCGAGAGCAGAGAGCATGAAGGAGCTTTTCAGCCACGGTGTGCAGTGAGAATGTGTGAGGACAGAGGCGGCCTGTCTGAAAGCATCCTGCGTCTATAGTGCTGGTAGTGAATTATTCAGGCCTTTACCTCAGTGCTGACATTTCCACTAATGGCGAAGGAGACTCCTCCCACCCATCGGAAGCAGCTGACTGGCTCTCATTGGAAACACATACAAACACAGACACTATAAATAGGCCAGTCGCAGGTCCTGCCTGTTCCCTCGACCCCAGCTCGCTGCGCGGGAGAAATTACAGGCTATTAGAGAAATCACAGGCTGTTGTACCAATAGCAGGAATGAGCCATTTGTGACATGCTGTGTCATTCATTTCTTGTCATTTCTCATCATTAGCAAGCTCTTTATACTGCTGACAATCACGGAGTCATTATGTTAACAGGATATTATCCATGAAAGCCGGGGAAGAGCAGTACGACTGAGTTAAATGGGGGAAAAATGGCGAGGATAGGGTGCGGGAAGCTGTGAGGAAGATGGGCCAAGTCCGGGATTTCCATGTTGGAAATTTAGGGGGCAAGACTCTCGGCTTTTCGTGAAGTTTAATAAAACGAGTCCGATGTCTAAAACAATGCATGAGAGCTCAGGAAATATGGACCACACAGGACTGAACTGTGCAGCTTGGACCTGAAGTTTCCCTGTGCTGAGATTGGAGCTTATCAAGCCTTCACTTTAGATATATAAAGCAAGCTGGACATGGCTTTAAAACCACCCCGCGTGTCATCATGGCATCGATCAAATTATTATCAGTGCACGAAAATGAGACGATCTTCTGCAAAATGTCACCGTCCCACTGAACTGTGTTGGTTGGAGCCCAATTAGGCGTCTCAGTGTGAGACAGGGTGGAATTCTGAGTGACTGTTTTTCTGTATCAATTTTATTTAGAGGGCTGTTATGAAGCTGAGACTGTGTTTCAGACTTGTTTTAAATAGCAGGCGGGCCGGGGCATCACAGGAGCGAGAACCCGGAGATCTCGGAGTTCTTGTCCCGCTTCATTGACTGTGTATTTTTCAGCTCATCGATGGACCGATGGGCTCGTGCCACCGTGAGGCGTCCATCGTCTGTCCATCGTCTGTCCATCGTCTGTCCATCGTCTGTCCATCATCTGTCCACAGCTCGCGTCTCCTCCCAGAGTATCGGTCGGAGTCTAATGAAACTCGATGAACTAACGGGTCTTCACGGCAGTCACCTGTGACTCATGATGGATGATGAGCTTCACGAGCTGCTGTGTCATTGATGTTCTGCTATTTTCTCCTCGCTGTTTACAAAACAATATTTATATTTGGTGATCAATTAAAAACTTCATACGCTGCTTTCCATTTGAAGTGGGAAGTCAGAAATCTCAAGTTCCGGGTCAGAATTTCCGACCGGAAACGTTACGGTCCAGGCAGGCTTGGGATTGTTTTTTCCTCTCTTTCTTCCTTCCTTCCTTTAGGACGGCTGCGGCTCAGGAGGCAAAGCGGGTCCTCTACAAATTGGAAGATCGGTGGTGTGATCCCCGGCTACTCCAGTCTGCATGCCGAAGTATCGCCGGGCAAGATACTGAACCCGAAACTGCCTCTGATGCATCCATCGGCGTGTGAGAGTGTGTGAATGTTAGACAAGGTGCTGAGGGACATGCAGCATCTGTATGAGTGTGTGTGACTGGGTGAGTGAGGCAAACAGAGACTCAGAGAATCTCGCAGCCTTCCTCGGTGAACGCTGTTGATGATTCACACTGTGGGAGCTGGTTTTCCTGCATTTGTTCACATTCTGGAAGTCTGCTGATAAAAATGTCATTCTTGATGCACAAACCTGACGTCCAGATAAAGGTGCGATCAGCGAGCTGTGAAATGGAGGAACCGGATTCAGGTGATGGTGAGTCGCACTTTAAGGAATGCTGGAAAACGAGGAGAGATCAAAGAAGATCATGAATTATCTGTCACAATGATACAACATTATGATACTGTGCCCCTTTGATCTTCCTCGTTTTATGCTCAGCCTATGTGCTGCGTGCTGTTTAATGTGTGCATTAAATGAGCATTATGTGTACAGCACGCAGCGGAGGGTTTCTTCACGTTAGCACATCCTGCTGAAGGAAAGCTGCAGTGTAGGACGGTTGAATAGGACGAAACCAGAAACTTCTGGCCGCAGAGCTGCTGCTTCATGTATCACATCCCGCCCACATCGCTGCCGCGCTGCCTCTCAGCCTGACATCTGAACTCCCCGAGGGGAAAAGAGGAGCTAAACGACACTTTGAAGCTTGGATAGAGACAATTTTAGAAACGTTAGCTTGTGATTTTAAAGGCCTTTAAATCCTCGACTGTTCGGAAATATTTGGATGTGTGAAAAAAATCGTCAAACACTTTCAGCGTGGTTTGATGTGCTCCTCATCAATACACAAACTTCCACAGGTTGCATTTGGCAGCTCCCTGGTCTGAATTTGAAGCAACACTTTATTGCAGTTGAATCACCTTTTCCCCGCTTTAATAAAGGCTACAGAAACCTGACATTTTCCGCCCACTTGACGCCTCCGTAGCTAGCATGTGGTGACTCTGAGAAATGCCAAGGCAGGCGGCGTCGGAGTGTGAGCTCTTTGACACGAGATGCGAGCTCACGCCGCAGTCGTGCGTGACAGCATTTTGAATAGCACCTCAAGTTGTGACGGTGCAGGAACATGACAGCCCGAACGTCTGCTGCTCTCAGCTCTCTGCGGGCCAAACACGAGGGAAGAACCTCGAGTGGAAAACAGAAAAACTGCGTTTCTTTGGGTGAAAGGGCAGAAACGCAGAGAGGGATGATGTCAGTGTCTCTGCGGCACCGAGGCTCTGAACGCTGAACGGTTTGAGGCCAGCAGAGAGAAATGGGTTTGTGCTCCGGCCGTCCATCACCACAGGGACAGGAGACTGTGTGTGTGTGTGCGTGTATGTGTGTGTGTGCTGGTCACTGATTTATATCAGTGACCAGCCTGAAGGTTGTCCTTTTATTTTATTATGTGTGAAAATAAATGTGCATTTATGTTTTTATGCTCTTTGGTTTAGCTTTATAATTCAGTATTTGGTTCAGGCATACAGAGTTCTGAAGTAGGTTTTTATTTTTAACTTATTTGCATATAAGTAAATGAAACAGTACTTATACTCTATTTGAGCACTTTCAGCCCTTTTTCCACCGCCAGGGTTGCCGGTGCCGGTGCCAGTATTTGAACCGTTCAGCGGTTTTTCCACCGCAAACGCACTCGGTGCTCGGCAGAAAAACGGGTTCAACTCGGGCCCCGCAAGCTCGCTGGTCTGGAACCAAGAACGCGTGACGAAAGCGGCAGAAGGGCGTGACTCCGCCGTCTCAGCATAAAGTTTTCTACCACTGTTTTACTGCATGGTGTGTATTACAGGAGAAAAGTGATGTGTTTTTCATGGCTGTGAATCAGGTTGGGCTCTAAGGCTGAACTTGCTGCTTTGTATCAGTTCATATCACAGATAAAAGGACACAAAGTGCGTACTTGTCCTGCTCGTAATCGCTGTCTGTGTTTACCTCTGTGCTGCACACAGATGCTGCAGCAGTAAAATGTGTTCGCGGCACAAGAGAGGGGAGCGTGTTCTCCCACGTTTGTGCTCTTTGGCTCCTGTGTCCAGATGAGGACCCGCCCACACTCATACGTAAAGGATCAGTTTGCAAAGCGCGGTGGAAACGCAGGCTCGTGCTTCGCCAGTTCGTTGAAACCGACACGAGCACCGGCACGAGCACCGGCACGAGCACCGGCACGAGCACCGGCACCGGCACCGGCACCTCGGTGGTGGAAACGTAGCATTAGTGACTCAGGTTCAGTGTCTTGCCCAAGGATCTTCTGACATGCAGACTAGAGGAGCCCGGGACGACCCACTCTACCTGAGCCACAGCTACCCAAACCTTCAGGAACATAAAATTCAGACACGTTTAGCATATTTCCATAAACATCAACGTCTTCAGAATGCGGTCAGATCACAGTGACAATAGTTAAACAGTCTTTAAAGTCTAATAAAGTCCAGTTGAACTTTCTGAGATAAACCTGCAAAGTTCAATCAGTTCAACTCTCCAGTCAGCTCGGGGCGCTGGGTCCTCTGGCTTCCTGACGCTTAAACCTGAGATCGTTTAAAAGATGTTGTAACTGTGTGAGTCGCAGCGATGTGCCGCCCGAGACCGGTCACATCACAGTCTCTGTATCTGTTCTCGATGTTTCTGCTTCCAGTTTCTGCAATAAAGACTTCACGAGAGGAACAAAAGAGCGAGGAACGAGAGAAAGGCTGCGTGCAGTCATCAGTACGCCAGCGTCTCTGCAGGGCCCTTCGATGGCAGTTCATCCCTCTGGTTGTTAGTCCAGAGGAGGCTTTAACCTGTGAGGTCATGATAGCACGGAGAGAGCGTTTTCATATCTCTGTGTGAAAACACTCAATTTTAAGCTCTCTGATGATGTACATAAATCAAGCTCATTATGATCAGATACACTCACTGTAACTTGAATAGATCTGCCTTAAAGAACATGAATGAACCATTTGTATACACACACACAGCATAAAGTATTATTATCATTACTATTATTATTATTATTATTGAGGTCTGCATTTTAGTGACAGTCCTGCTAACCAATCGCGTTATTTTTCTCGCTGCTTTGTGCCAATCCTGCCACGAGCTGCTTCTATTCAGATTCTATTTATTCCTTCACATCCTTTGTGACGAGTTTGTTTCTGGGCGAGTTTCACGGGTGTTACCTGCATGCCATGTTTTCATAAAGAGGCTGTCGTCATTATTTTAGTTCACGTAGCATCTGAAATCACGTTAACTGGCAGAGTGGCTTTTTTTACTTTAAGGAAAATAATCCGTTAAGTGCCCCTGAGGCCTTGGGGCTGAATAACAGTCCCACGGTCAGGACTGGAAAGCGCACACTAATGGCAGCTGGCTGCCTCCCCAGATTGCTGATAGGGTGAGATTGAAGCGACAGCAATGATACTGCAGCTCGTCCGGTCGTCCCTCTGCTCTCGTTCATCGTTCTGCTGCCTTCTTATAAACGTTGCACATCTTCCCGTCTCGGTGGAGCTGCAGCTGCCGTTTGAGACGATCAACTGAGGTCGTTGTCGCCGGGTGAGAAACGAACCTTCACATCCACCCACTGCAGCAAAAGAGGCCGTCTGTTTGAAAGTGAGGTCTCCTAGTTTTGGGTTACTGATATCATCGTGATATATTTCTACTGTAAATCATGTCAGAGTTTGTATGTGACAGAACCAGGACGTTCTTGGCCCTGTGCAGAAACCAAGCAAACTTCATATGGCACACGCCAGGCTTGTTTCCTTCTTCAAAGTTAAGGTGGAGCTGCTGTCAGAGCAGCCTCCTTAAGCCAAACCCTATAAATATGCAGGCTTATTGGCGGCTGACAGATGCAAAGGGCATATTAGAGGTATCATTTCAGATTTAATGTTTAGCTTTAATATAACCATTTCTATGTGTTCCTGTAATTATTGGCATCAAACATCAAATCGCAACATTTTCAAAATAAAAGTCTTCCTACATGCATGCATGGTGATGGGGCTGCAGGATTACAGCCAAAATGATTGTTTTGATCAGCTTTGAGATTTTTTATGATTATTCACTGATTTTAGTGGCACAAATGTTTTTATTGCACTGCCATGGAAACCAAATAAATCTTTGTATCAAAATAAAATTGGTCCTCTTCATTCACCTAAATTCACAGAACATTAAAATATATAAATAAATTGTGCAAAAACATCCACAACATTAAATCATCAGGGCGCTGCTTTCCCCTTTACGTTGAGCTGCATTCTTGTTCATGAAAATTTCTTTGTAGGTATTTATTTAGGTGTGGTGGTTTTGTCAGGATACGCTGCAGCAGCCAGGATGCTGAGCCAAATGCAGAAATCAGTATACAGGAGTGGAACATTAAACAGGCAGGAGAAAGGACTGTCATAATAAAACAGGAAGTATCTTACACGGAGGCTGACTTAATGTGAAACACAGGGAAGGCAGGGATAAACTGAAAGTCCGGGAATCAGCTTAAAGAATCTCTACACAAAATCAAAAGAACAGGACCTAAAGCTCTGCCAAAGATTCACAACCTCAAAACCGAGATTATAACCAAAACAGGGAATAATTCATCATAAGCCAGAATTTGCAGTCCAAACGGGTTCACACATTCACCTGGATCAGTCCCAGGAGGAGACACATTCATTGCACCTGCACGCTGGACGTGACTGAATCTCACAGTTTTCCCTGCAGCGTTCTGCAGACTGCGCAGGTTCTTCCTCTTTGGAGAAATAACTGCGACAGTGGATCGCATCATTTGTTCACTATGATCACTGTTTGTCATTGTCATTACTGTTTATGGGACACTTATATTTGGCCAGGTGAAATGTGGTCACAGTGGTGATTTTAGTGTCTTTGTGAGCTGGATGGATGCCGAGCGGCGGCGTACAGGCTTCTTTAAAAGACGTCTGAGTGGATGCTGGACGTTAGCGGCCAGTGAGCTGTTTCCTCCAAACGATAAAGATCCTGAGGTAATTTTTTATTTTCAGTTTTATTATGATTTAATGAAGGGTAAAGCCGAGAGATGTAAAACAGCTTCTGTTAGGTGTTCACAGCACTTTGAGTCACTTCACTGTTTTCACCATTTTTATTTCACACATCAAACCAGCAGAACGTCCAGCAGCAGCCGCCTGCTGTTCTTGCACACATGCATCCGTGCATCTTATGTTTCTTGCAAACATGAAGGCTATTTGCAAAGCGATATCTAAAGCTGGGCTTTTCTGCGTATAAGCAGGTTGATTTTAGCTGCTGTCTAAATGCCTTGTGCGTGCCCTGCAGCTGGCGTTAGCAGCAAGTGAACAGGCTCTCCACAGAAGCTCTGTCAGCTCTCACAACTGCTGATTAAAGCTTTGACCCTTTTGACCCTCTGCTCTTGATATCTTTATTTCAAATTAAGAGCTCGCTGTTGTTCAAGATGATTTTATCCAAAATTAACAAATCAATCTACTAAATGTGACCGAGCAGGATAATTGGAGCGAAAATGGAAAATTGAATTACAAAAGCAGACAAAATCAATTAGAAAAAAAAGAGCTGCTTTTACAGCGACTGAGCGTCACCGTTTCTGCAGTTTGACCTGCAGCTTTGTGTGACGCACGGTCACACTGGCACGGCTCTGATCCTGATGGCAGAGATCAAAGGTCGGAGCGTTGAAGAGTCTTGTAACCGTTATCTGAAAAAGGGGACTTACCCGCTAACAGCAGCTGAGATGTGATGTTTCCGGGCTGAGGAAAAGCTCTGATTTCTGTCCGAGTGCTCGGAGATTCCTGATTTATCCGTACACTTGGATCAGCGGGAACAAATGGACGAGGACGGTTTGAACCCAGAACCTTCACAAATCAATATTTTTCTTTTAGGGGGGCTTTTATTCTTTATTATGACAGGACAGTGAACGAGGAAAGTGGGAGAGGGAGCGGGGCGGATTCAAACCCAGGCCTCTGTAACATCAGCACTGTCTGCTGAACTCTTTCTCCTAATTTCTTCCTGTCGTTACTGATATCACAACTTACAATGCAGGTACACACAATTACTCTGAGATCCATTAATAAGTCTTCGGGGGGTACATTCATGTTCATTGCACCTGCAGGGATATAAATGTACCTCTCAGTCTGAGCGTGTGCAGACTTACAGGAAGTGTGCATGAACGGCTCAAACAGTGAGTGAGGAGCCCTCGGGCTCTTTCTGTTTTTAGAGCAGGACAGCCCCGAGTCTGTGCAGAGTTCCCAGAAAATGTGAGAGGATGGACGCCAGGGTACGACTGATGTCTCCAGGAAAATCCTGCAGTTCGCGGAAAGTGGTGCATGTAATGTTTCCAGCTTATCTGGTCTACTGGGAATAACTGAGGAACTAATGATACAGACTTGCTTCCTTTTCAGGTGCACACGACACACCAGCCCACTGTCCTCTTATTTCACATACTTCAGTGTGTATACATTGTGCAATTAAAGACAGGAGAGCAAAAAAAAACATCTGTGATAACGAGATGGGTTTCCCTCGGTGATTGAAATGATTCTTCTGACATTATCAAAGCATCACAATCAGAGCAGTAAGTGTGCCTCTCTGTGGATCGCTAACTGAAGAGAGATGTTCATGTTTAATTCATCTGTAGCTTAGTTAATTTGGCACCAGTGACTTAATTCCTCACTCCTGTGCATGCTCGGCTCCCCTCGGTGAGCCTGACAGTTGCTCGGAGACACGGACCTTCCCGGGAAAGATTCAGGGCCTCTGTAGTTTGAACATGAAAGTGCACTCACAAGCCTTTGGAAAACGGGCCGAGGCATCTCGACTCCTCGGCTCTCACTGGACGTGCAACAAGTCACCGGCGTTCATTAAGAAGGCTGCTGCCCGTCAGCCTGCAGCAACGCCCACGAGCTGACCTCCTGCTGGTCGTAAAGGAGCGCATCAATATTTCAGCAGCCGTGCAGGTCGTGCATTCAAAGTTCACGCTTTTCACTGAAACTTAAGGATTATCGCTTCTGGCTGATGACATGAGAGAATTTTTGCGTTTTGTAGAAGCGATCGGGGGAGGGAGGTCATGTTTTCGGTCACGTTGGCCTGTTCGGAGGAGTTGTTGGGCGTGGTACGAGGAACGACTGATTCTAGTTCTTTAATTTTATTCTCTTTCTTTCCAGTTTGAATATTTGAGCACTCAGGTACGCATGCAAAAGGCAAAAGGAGGAATGTTTTGGGCGGGACAGAGAGTGGCCGGACTGGCTTTGGGTGAAAGGTTTTTAAACCCAGCAGTGGTAACATTGTACATTTCTACATGAGATCCTCAAGGTGAACATTTCATCTAAAAGAGAATCTCTGCAATTGGTGTTAAAAGTAAGATTCTGCTTATTTTATAAAAAATATATATCAGCACAGTGATCAATCGATGCCACTACCATAATTTTCATTTGCTAGCAACAAGGTCTGCCCCTCCAATAAAGCTCAAAGAGGTCAGCAGGGTCAGGTTTAGGGGGCACTGGAGTAACTTAGAAGCTTATCTACAAAGAAACGATGGTTTGCATTCTTTAAGAATTTAGTTTGTTTTTAATGTGGTTTTTACTCTCTGCTTCCTGGTTTAGGGACGTAAATGATTTGGTCGGGTTTTGGAAAGATTGAGGTTAATATAATAACAGTTGCATGCTGGAAGCTAATGTTGCAATCAGTGTGAAGCCAAGGGGTCCTCATGAGGCTGTAACAATCGTGTATCTGAGGGCCATCAGTGTGTGATCACGTTGGGTTCCTGTCGAGTCATTTCTTGTTTTACTTCATTATTTTCAGCCTTTGTGTATTCTTGTCAGTTTTACTTCCTGTCTGTGTTAGTTTTCCATCCATCCGTCTTCTCCCACCTCAGGGTCACCGCTATCATTCCAGCTATCACGGGGCGAGAGGCAGAGTGCACCCTGGACAGGTGCCCAGTCTGGACCCCAGGAATCAAACCCAGGACTTTCTTATTGCGTTAACCATTGTTCAGGTGATTAGTCTCACCTGCGCTGTCCTTCACACCTCTTTCCAGTCTCCTTACTGCATATACACCTTCTGCATTGCACACCTAACTAGACAGGCTGTCTCCTCTTCTTCCAGTTGAGCTTTCAGGTATTTTCCCAGTGTTTCCTGGAATTCTGATATTTTGGACTGTATCCTTTATCTGCTCCTGCTGGACCGTTTGCATCGTTACCGCCCTCCCACTGCCTGTTTCTAGATTACAGAACTGCCTTTTTGGACTTTTATTCTGGCTCTCAGTGTCCTGGATTTCCTCTCCTCTGAGTCTGACATACAGCAGGATTTTACATTAAAACTACAATTCTGGTGTAGTATTCAAATGACCCGTTTAAAAACAGGTATGCATGGACTCCAGCTTTACTATCATTTTATAGGCTCCCCGCAACATTTCCCACTGAAATTTTTCAAACAGTGAACTATGCACTGGTTTGTTTTATGTGGAAACAGCCACAGGATGTGGCCTTTGAAGGGGGTTAATGTTTAGGGCATCCATGCAGCAAGAGGTTAGCAGCAATGCAGAGACCAGAGACCATAAATGAGTTTGTCAGTGAAGTTCGGCCACTTACAGCGACAATGACACTAGCTGTGCAAAGCGGGTGAAGTTCTTCTGTTTGTTCTTTTACCTTTGGTGTGACTGCAGTGACTCCCAGCAGGACTGAAGGATACCGCTGGCTGACTAAATATCAGGCAGTAAATATATTAAAGGGATTCCTACACAGACGGAGCCTGGAACTAGCTCCCAACTGCAAGCTACAAAGCAGTGAACGATGAGCAAATTACTGATGATTTCTAATGTTGGAATGCTACATTCACAGTTACAGTAGGTGCATAATGGAGAGTCCATTGCACACGTGGCAGGGCAGTCGGGGTAAATATTCATTTGTTGCGATGACACCATGATGCCGTCTGGGCATCTTCCAGAAGTAGATGCAACTCAAAACAAATGGGAATAAAGGAGTAAAAGGGGACCGGGATGGGACTTATACACACACTGCACACCAAAGCTAACACCCAGACTGCTGTTCAATAAGGGGGGATATGAGGGAGTACCACCACCAAGGAGGTCATCCACAGCCTGACCTCATCCAGCAACAGGGAAGAGAGCACATTAATAATCAGTACCAGTGGATTTAATGGTAGCTTGGCCCAATGTTACAGTAACAAACTAGAAACGTACACAAGGACTGAAATGAAAGAACAATCTTCATCATACGGAGAGGTAATCAGCACAACACTGTGTTCAAATTCTACCTGAGCCAAAGCTGTCGTCAGCTGAACCGGCCCTTTTATTAAACCACGCCTCCAGAGGAATATGGCTGATCGGTGGGCGGGTCAAACAGCGCGGGCATGACAACATCAGGTGTGCGACACAAGCCAGAGGGCATCACTGAAAACAGCAGACACCGACCGATTGGCTCGGCGTGCTTCTCCGGGCGGTGCGCTGGCAGACCGACTGCCTGCAGAGAGCATCTGTGTGTGGTACAATCAGTCTGCTGTTGTTCTTCCATCAGCCGGCCGTGGAGAAGATCAAAGTTATAACACACAAAGAGCTCAAGTGCTGAAAACAAGTGTCCACTGCAGCCACTGTCTGTGTTCTTCAGGCTGAAGCTTTTCCTTTGATCTTTTTTCACCTTTCTCCCGTTCCCGAACTCCAGAACAGGAGAAGCGTGCTGCTCGCTTCCCTTTTCCAGCCCACTTGTCAGGCCGTCCGCATTTGACCGACATTTGACCCTTTCCATACACAAATAACTATGCAGACACATTAAGCAGAGACCTCAAAATGAAGGGATGCCATATCAGGACCACAGCTTAGAGCGTTGGTTTCCTCTGTGATGGCCAGAAGTAATTTAGCCACTCACACTTATAATTGTTTAAAAACCCGATAAAAACCACCTTAGATTACGCAGCCAACACGCCGAGCTCGCCATAGGTGTCTTCTACTTGGAACGAGACGGAAATTTTATTATCCTGTCAAAACTTCCAAACAACACAAAGAGAGAGAAACCAACCAAGCAACAGGATACACACACACACACACACACACACACACACACACACACACACACACACACACACACACACACACACACACACACAAATGCCTTTTAGTCACTGAGAGGTCATGTGAAAGCAAAGTATTTCAGAGCTGACAGGAATTAATGTCCAATCAGAGACTGATTGATTTGGTCTAGTTATATAACTGTATCCAGATTATTATTATAATTATTATAAAATTATTATAATTTTGAAGTCACTAAAACGTTTTGTTTTAGTGACTTCTAAAACAAATCTGGGAAAATATCTTCTGAATTTTAGGCTGGACCTTTTTAAGAGGACCAAACAATCAGAGCATTCTGGCTTCGAGGCTCGTGCCGCGATCTCACGTTTTCACTGTGAAATTCTTCACGGCTCGTCTCTCTGAAAGCATCGAGATGACATTTTTAATCGTCCACAGGCAGATCGATAAACAAACGCCTCTCCGAAGAACAGCTGTGAACTCACGAACCTTTCCAAAGTCATTCCAGCCGGTTTCTCGCTGTGAAATCGCACGATTGCAGCAGATCATTTTGTGTTCATTTTGTTTTTTTATTTAATGAAAACAAAATCTCAGTTGCTGAGTGAATTTCAAGGCCTGATTATTCACCTTGCTGTGAGATAAACAGCACACACCGAATCCTGGCGAGGATCACATTCACTTATCGGCTGCTCTGATGAAGCCACCGCAGACCGGCCGTACGCCGATCATCCCGAGGCAGCATGTGATTACACCATCAACTAGATATTCAACAGCCATTATTTTACTGTCATATGGAATGACAGGACATGGATCCGGGGAGAAATCAGAGGAGGCGGAGGCTGTCCTCGGGAAGAGACCTGCTGCAGGGAGGAAACTGATGGCTGGAGAAAGCATCACACCACTTTTTTCTGTAACAAGGGCTGTTTACCTGCCCTGGGAAGAGAACTTACTATATAGTCACACACACAGAGGCGCTCACACAGAGAAACTACCCACACACTAATACAGCAGCCTCTAATGGACAAATGGATGCACCAAAGCACTGGAAAAACACTCCCATTAAGAGCGTCTGAAGATGGATTGATGCTCTCTGACATCTCTTCCCCCAGCAGTGTGGCTCAGAAGTCTTCCCAAGAGCAAACATTACATACAAGATTAAAAAATTCAGGAGATTGATGGTGAGGGGGCTTCCCCGCCAGGAAGATATCTGCAAAGCCATTTCAAGCAAATATAGAAGACTATTAAGTCTTGGTCTGCGGAAATGTTTAAAAGATTGGAAAGATTTTGATGATAATCCATATTTGCCCTTGCAGAAGGAAACATGTAATGTAGCTGTAAGCCACTTTATTTCATAGCATGGTATTAACAGCTTTCCATATCACTTCCAATTAATGTTGGGAATGATGTGCAAGAAGAACTGGGGACACTGCACAGAGCACAAACATGTGGAAACACCTAAAACTAGACCTCTCCATGCAACCTCATTTTCTCTTCTTTGTTAAGCGACCCCACCTATCATCCATATCAGAGTACAAGGACAAATCCTTCAGCGGCGCGGCCTAGATATTCACTGCTACGCTGATGATACACCACTCTATGTCCCGTTAAAAGCTGGCACTGCTGGATGACTCCAAAACTGAAATAATCATAATTACACCTTCCTCCCCAGTACTAGTAACACTATTGATCCTTCCTTTAGTCTGGGCTTTGCATCAAGAAGTGTATGCAAAGAGGTTCTCAACTTAATCTTTGACGCAGCCTCTCATTTGAAACACGTGTCTGAAGTCATGCAGTTCTGTTTCTTTCAGCTTAGACAGATCTCACAAAGCTGCTCATTTCCGTCACAGTCCGAAAAGGTCATCCATCCCATGCCCTCATTTCCTCCAGACTGATAACCTTGAGTTACTCAGGTTATCACTGGTTATCATGATATATAATTCAATTCAATTCAATTCAACTTTATTTGTATAGCGCCAATTCACAACAAACAGTCGCCTCAAGGCGCTTTGT
>JAVDPK010002260.1:51310-62931 GCA_034780415.1 Cichlasoma orientale | reverse complement strand
TCAATCTATCATCCATCCATCATCCATACATCCATCCATCCATCAATCATCCATCCATCATCCATCCATCCATCTATCATCCATCCATCCATCATCCATCCATCTATCCTTCCATTCATCATCCATCCATCCATCCATCCATCCATCATCCATCCATCATCCATCATCCAGCCATCCATCCATCCATCATCCATCCATCCATCCATCCATCATCCATCATCCAGCCATCCATCCATCCATCCACTTCCTTCCGCTTATCCGGGCCAAACTCTGAGGCATTCCCAGACCAGCTGAGAGAGATAATCTCTCCAGCCTGTCTTGGATCTGCCCCAGGGCCTCCTCCCGATAGGATGTGCCTGGAACTCCTGATCCAAGAGGCGCCCAGGAGGCATCCTAGTCAGATCCCCGAACCACCTCGACTTGCTCCTTTTGACATATCAATATCAATATAAAACAGAAAGTAAGAGAACAGAGGAACACCCAACAAAGGGACAAAGACTTAAGAAGATACAGTTCCAGGGAACATGAGGGTAGCAGAAAACTATAACTAGAAAACCTAAAGACTAAACTGGGAATACAGTCAAGGAAATTACAACATAAAAAACTCAAAATACCATAAACACCCAAAACTGAGATCAATGAAACCCAGAACCCAAAAACTGATACAATAAAAGGAACAAAAGTTCATGACAAATACAGCATCTTAACAAAAACAGAATCACTATGGGATCAACAGATATAATGACATAATACGGTATTACTGAAGCCTTATGTAGACGTGTGTCTCACAGGGTTTGTCCCAGAAGTCAGAGCTCAGGCAGTTATTAGCCCAAGAAGGCTGAGCTGTGCTGGGACGACCCTGAGCGGGTTTAAAATTCTTTGAAAGACCCAGAATAGTTTACAGAGCCACTGAAAGCAGCTGAAAGCGCTGATCTTCAGTGTTTCTACCTCTCAGTCCTTGACTGATGTGCAAGCGCACTCCTGGGTCTGGTTGTGCACCGTGACATCATTAATGAGTGCAATCAAAGGCAGCACAGAGCATGCTTGCAATCAATATGAAAGCACTGCTTTCAGGCTGGTGCTGCTGTAAAATATTCACACAAACACAGCTCGCGTCTGTCCTCCAGTCTCAGGTCCTTTCTGCGAATTATTGTGTTTTCATGAGCTAAAATTTAGGGTTTCCCTGTATGAGTAATGATACTGTATTTTATTTGTACTGCACATTTCTGAGCATAGTTATAAAGTGGCTCCAGAAACATGATGAAATAGCTCACAATCAATAATTAAAGATTAAAAAACAAAACCAGGCATTAAATCCAGACAAACTGAATAATTTGGAAGTTTAAATTATTTATAAGTCAGTCTAAAGCAAAGGTGCAACAACAATGGGAGTAATCTGATCTCTTAAAATTCCTCTCACGGCAATCTTTACATTTTTTCCATAAATAATAATGTCTCCATGACTTAATGCCTAAATTGAACTCTCCAGTTTTGCCTAATCGAGATCTATTAACATGAAAATTTGCCCCACCTCACGGCTCCACCACCTGCCTCCAACCCAACGCCAGAGAGGCTGCATGGATGAAGGCAGGTCCGTGCTGCTGAAGCACGTCACGGGAGAAAAAACAGCCACACAAACTAAACAAAACCCCCATCTTAAAACATTTAGTGACTCAACACGTGCAAAGAAGCTTTTATTGTGGTTATTGTCACACAATAAGCTGTCAAGTTGAGAAAAATTGTCTTTCTGCATTTGTTTAGATGCACACACACACACACACACACACACACACACACACACACACACACACACTCTAACAAACAAAGAGCAGAAGAGAAGCTAGCTGAACTATAAAAGGGAAGAATAAAAGCAGTAGAAACTCTTATAATCAGCTGAAATTTCTGCTTCATCAGCTAGCTCGCAGTCACCAGCACTGACATTAACCCATCCCTGCAGGTCAGTGGGATTCTTTAGGCGCGGTGTGATGGCCTCGGTCTTTTCAGTTTTGGTTGGGCCTGTTTTGTTTCTTTCTCTTCAGGTCCCAATTAACAGCTCCTCCCAGCTAATCAGGAAGTGATGTCACCTGTTTGGGAGCCTATATAAGCTGGTTTCCTCTCATGGCTGGTGCTGTTCTGGCGCCCAGCTGAGGTTATAGATGTAAGTTATAGGTTAGCACAGCATAGGCTGCTGTGTGGATCTCCCTTCATGTTACGTCCTAACAATGTTGAAACTCTGGCTTTATAAATGCATATTTTTGAGACTGTTTCGGGCTCCAGCCTCGTGAAAGGGCTCAGCCGTGTTACTTATTTGGCACATAGCTAAATAATTTTGTCTCGTGGCAAAAAGCAGTTACTGTGTTGTTGCTGCTCTTAAAACACCAGCTGAAGTGAACAAGGTTAAAAAGTTTAAAAGCCCGGGGGCAACATTTTGGCCTTCAGTTGATGTGAAGGTAAATTGCCTGGAACAAGGAATTAAATATTTGTGTTACTGTGCTAATATCTATAACTGCATGTAACCACTGTACTGTATATATGGTGGTATTTGATGTTCCTAATGGGATAATGGTAACCTATAAAGGCAAAGAAGGTTTCAGGATCATTAAAAGTAAGAATCACAGACAGCAGCCCTGCAGAGAAACCTCCCCTCTGATTAACTGAGGTTAATTTGAATTTAAAAACTAAAAACAACAGAATGAAAGGAATGCCCTTGGGCAAAGTAGAAACCCCCAAACTGGTCCAATGGAGCTGTTCAGTCAGTGTTCAGCAGACTGTGGTTTTATTAGGTAGCATCCTGGTGTGAATTCATTTAACTGTGACTGAGCCTGATTAGTGCTAAAACGAGTGCATGCTCAGCCAACTTTCCCTGGAGGGACGGGATAAGACAAGGCAAACTTTTTATTTATTGATCCCCGAGGGGGGAGACACTCACTCACTTAAATGAATAATTGAAATGTCAGCTCACAAAGAAAAGATCTAAAGATAGCAAGGAATAAGAATGAAAATCTTCAAGGAGGGTATAAATTAAAAATGCAATGAAACAGAAGGTTTCAGAATATTACAGCGGTTTCATAACTTGAATTTATTGATATGATGTCATCCAGACCGGGTTCACACAAGGACAGAGAGACACACTGTAACTCTAGCAGGACTGTCCTTTTCCCTACAGAGCCATTTGGCCCTGAGGCGCTGCCAGCAGGGCCACGGGAGCACCACCGTATACCGGACCAGAAATGTGCAATTTTTTTTCTTCGTCTAAACTGGACCTCTAACAGGCCGAGCACATTACAACCATAGAGGAGGAACATCTCTGATTTTATGCCTTCACGTGTGCTCAGTTCAAGTGAGGAGAAAACTGCACAACAGTGTGAAGCCCTGATATCATAACGAGCCGTGACACCAGGATGCAGTTATGGAAATTAAATAACGAGGTAGGAATTAATCCAGTCTCATTGTACATCCTGTATAATGACAATAAAAGCATTCTATTCTATTCTATTCTATTCTAAATATTTGCTTCTATGGCGATGAGGAGGTGGAGCATTCTTTTCTCAGCTAATGCTAGCACTAGCTAAGGAGCATGGCGGGGAGATACAGGGGAAATTTGAGCCATTTTTTTTTTTTTTGCCATATAAATATATATATATATATATATATATATATATATATATATATGTGTGTGTGTGTGTGTGTGTGTGTGTATGCGGCAAATCATTAGAAGACTGGAAGCTGAGCCTCACCCTCGGGACAGCAGCATTAAGCTACTTACAGTGAACACGTGAGAAAACCAGACAAAGTGTCACAGATGGGAGAAATAAATAAATACATTTCTTTATTCAGTCAGCCTGTGAAAGCTAACAGGTGAATATAATGTGGGTCTACCGTCTCCTTGTTTTGGGCTCATTATGAATGCAAAGGTCCAGAGATGTGAACCAGCAGCCCCACAGTTACAGCCTCTCCTCTGTGCTTTCGCTCAGGGAACAAACCAGGAAGAAACCAGCAGCGGCACCCTGATGTAGTGGATTTGCTTTCGAGTCTTATCAGCTCTCCAGCGTTGGGCTGCGTGGGTTTTCATGTTGTGTAAGCTTTTATGCCGCTGAATGGAGGTTTAGAAACACCTCTGCTCTCTGACATCACGCGTTTCTTCCTTTCTCCTTGGCCACAAAAGACAGTTAATGTTGCATAATGTCTCCCTTTAGCACATTTTCTCATGCATCTTCTCAGAACCAAATTAAGGAAATTAAATGGACAATAATTTTGACAGTACATATCGGCTAAGCCGGGGAGTCGCTCGCAGCAACAGCTTGTGCAGCGCTTTTTATTTTTAGTCCCAGGCTAAAGGGATTCTGTGTGGCTCACTGAGTAGCACAAAGTGCATTGACTGCCAGGTTTAATGGTTTGATTCCCTGCTTGTCTAAAAGTAACACAGTGCAACAGTTTAATGTCGATGTCTGACCCATATCCACCTATAAATATTTGATATTTTCTGTGAGCCTTCCTGTGTGGACAAATAAAATCCAAGGAAATGTTACACGGCCTTCATGTTATCATTTCTCTGGGTAGTAAGGAGACAACAAAAAATATTAAAATCAACAAATCAATCTGCATAAATATGCATAAATTCAGTATCTTAAAGCTGTACCTCCATAGGAGAGGTTATAACAGAGATGGTGGCTCCCCGTGCCTGCTTCAAAAGAGTTAGCAGCTTAACCAGAAAACACGAGCCAGTCCGACACGTTCACAGGAAAAAAAGGAATATTAACTCATAAAATATCCTATAAATAACATGAAGAGAATGAATATGATGGGAAATATTCACAAGTCTGTACAATCGCTACCGCACAGTCGATTAAACTGCTCGAGAACAAGTGCGAAATACTAAAACTAGTGCAAAGAGCGAGAAACATCAACCATATCATCATACTACCCTCATAAAAATATCATTTTATGGTCTTCTTTGGTGGAACATTTCAATCACAAAGAATCTATTACACTAGCCTGAGTAAAAGTTCATCATTCAGTCTGGAAGCTGCGACATTACCACGTCTGTAATGTAAAAATCCAGAAAATCAATCCCTCCATTTTCTTCCGCTTATCCATAATTCATGATCATCACCCCTGAGGGGCATCAAAAAAGTTCAGTGCCTCAAAAGTGGAGCCTGTGTCATGTTTCATGTCATTTCTGAATCACACTTTCATGTATGTGCAGTGTGTGTGTGTGTGTGTGTGTACACACACTGCACATACAAAAAAGCACAATATCTACAAAATACTCGATAAACCGGTTAAAAATCATTGCTTCCAGCCACATATCAGGAGAACTGCAGTATTACTGTAGTATTTACTGGCTCACCCAGCTACTGTGTGTGGCCTCCCTGACTGCAGCAGGCTGCTGTGGAAAATAACACACGATGCTGCAGCCACAGCGTTCGCTTTCTCCTCACGTCCTGCTGATCGCACCTCCCTTTGAAGCTCCAAGATGGGGAAGGGAGAGACTGACACATGTTCACACGTTGCTTCTTCTGCTCCCAGTCCTCCGGTGTGCCCGAGCGTGCTTAAAAACCAGCGATAAAGGAAGAAACCGTGTGTGTGTGTGTGTGTGTGTGTGTGTGTGTGTGTGTGTGTGTGTGTGTGTGTGTATTCTCTGCATCGGGGAGTTTTCATCTTCATGAACACAGCAAAGCAAATGTCTGTCAGTCAGGAGCTCACCTGTGCTTCACCCAGACATCGCAGAGCAGCACAAACACACAAACACATTGTGTAGCAACATTAAACAACCACCAACAGCACTCAGCGAGAAATAAAATGAAACCCTCATAATTGACGGGAGCATGAGCAGACTTTGAATCTCGTCTTCTCTCTGCTCCTCTGCGGCTTTTATTAGGAATTTGGCATTTGAGTTGATTTAATTAGTGATTTACAGCCAGGGGGTCCCTGACCCTGACCCCCCCAGCCTGGATAGGTAAACACTCACACCTGCAGCCAGTTTGGAAGCAGCAATTAACCTAACATGCATTCCTGTGGACTGTGGGTGGAGTGCCCATAGGACACCCATACAAGCACAGAAAGGCCCCCATCAGCCAGCAGGTTCAAACCAGGAACCCTCTTCCTGATGACCAGCATCCTAAATGCTGCACCACAGTGCCACCCAGTGCTGCTATTACAGGAGATTGTGTATTTGTGTGAAGTGACACATTTTTGTGGCCAGGCTCAAGCAGCCACGACAGGAAGTGCAGTTTTTGGCACGTCCGTATTGGCTTAATTTTTCAGTCCCGGTCACAGAGGAACTACTGTACAAAGGATCCAAATGTAGCAGGAAGTGGGAGCGGTCCAGAGGTACAGCGAAACATGGTGAACGGTTCTTATACAGCGCTCTGCTGCTCTTCTTTGAACATTCAGAGCACTTTCTACAACATGCCTCACTCACACATTCACACTTTCTACACTGGAGTGTTTCTATCCAACATTCACACATTCACACTCCAACAGCTGCATCAGAGAGCACCTCGGGTTCAGTACCCTGCACAAGGATACTTTGGCATGCAGACCGGAGCAGCCGGGAATCGACCCGCTCTGCCTCCTGAGCTGCGGCCACCCCAAAGATGACCTTGAAGGGAACAGTGGCCAGATTTTATCAGCTTAGGTTTTTAGATGAAGTCACAGAACTTTTTGATCACACCTCATACAGGAAGGTAGCAGGATGGTTATTCTGTTATATACTAACAAAGATATTTTCCATGAATGAAGTACCAAACATTTCTGTGTCGTTCTTCAGCACTGAAAACCAGACTGACCGAATGATCAATTTAAGATGCAGATATGGAAAAAAGGCCGTCTGGCGTTCATCATTAGGCCACGCCCTTTACAAATGGCTGCTCCCTTACTTCACTTTCATTCACTGCTGACATCCAGGCGCATTCTTAGGGCGCCCAAATGCCACAGAAAAGTATTACAGAGCACTTGTGGACGGATGAGGAGAGCAGTGACATTTCAGATTCCTTCTTTTCTTTTCTGCAGTAACCCCCCCCCCCCCCCACACACACACACACACACACACACACACACACCCTGAAGAACCAACTAGTGATTTCCAGCCCGATCAAATATTCGGAAAGGAAGCGTGCGCACCCTTCCTGTCTCTACAGATGACAGCTGACATGCGGCACAGTGATGCTCCTCGGCCCATTATTTCAGCGTGAAACCCGCTTCACGCTGAGATCTGCTGCAGCGGAGCGGCGAGAATAACCGCAATCAGGAAAAAATGAAATGTCAGAGACTTCCTTTAAAACCAGTGGGCTGTCAGAAGCCAAGTGGGCAGTTGACATGTACGATAACATGCTACTAAAAAGTACGCGGCCTACTCAGAGAGCGGTCCTCGGAAACGGAGCCGTAATTATTTCTGTACTTTTTCATGTTTTCAGGATGCAAAATGATTTTCTATGTTAGCTGTTTCTGTGCCATGAAAGGCACTTCTGCCTTGTTGAGTGTTTGTATCCCATCAACTAGCTTTGTTCCACCCCAGCAGCACCCATTAATTAAGCCACCACGGTTGAATATATTCTATTATTGGATTCTTTCTGCAGTCAGTATCCCAACTGTGTCCGGGTCCCCCTGCTCCTCATGAACTGATATTACGTGATCCTTAACAGAAGATGAGGAAATATGGCCTGAATGTGTTCGTCTTCATCCTCTCAGGACTGCACTTCCTTCAGCAGGGACACACGGGAGAGGGATTTACTCATCACGGCGCCCGTGCCAACGAGCACGACGTGGAATCAATAACTCTGTGAGGAAAGTGTGAAGGTCATAGAAGCAAAGGGTCAGACAAGGTTAGAAGCAAGGCAGTTCCTCCAGTAAGCAGAAAAGAGCTGAATCCATTCCGCTGTATAAATTATTAGACGGTTACTAAGAAATTACCACCTTTAATTAACTGCAAATAGCCTCCTTTTGTCTTCTGTGTTTTGCATAATAACCTCATTTCAACCTGCCGGATTTGCCTGCTGTGAGCTGCGTTCAGCGGGTTTCTGAGCAGAGTGAGCCTTTAATTGTGGACCTCAATAGAGTGATCGGAGCCTTTGTGGCGCTGCACCTCGGAGGATTTTGCAGTATCACAGACAGAGCAAGGGTTGGAGAAGGTTGTCAGTTTGAATCCTGAGACGACTTTAGAAGGTTAGAGAGGCAGCTCCTCAGCTTCCCCCACCAGCGCCAGAGCAGTTCAGGTGAACAGTGGCATGCTGTGAATGTACAAAGCTGGAGCCAGTTTGGGAACTTTCACTGTTCTAACTTGTTGTAAGAAGTCCTCATTTGTTCTTATCTCACATACATCAGAACTTAAGTCCAAGTGAAACCTCAGAGGCTGAAAACGAAGCAGCCACAGAAGTGCCAAAAACCGAGTCAGTCCCCACAGACTGTTAAAATGCCCAGTTTTACAGCACTACAAAACGTGCACTGGTACAAAAGTCTCTGTGCGAGCTTCCTACCAATTCTACACTGGGTGGTTTTTATTTACATTTTTTATGTAAATCACTTATTTAGATCTTGGATTTTGTTGATTGCTTTGATTGACAGCTGTGTTAACACAGGAGCTGAATTGTGTTTGTGCTGTTTGTGCATGTGGCAGAACTTTCAGTGCAATTATCTCGCAAAGTATGGCTTGCTGTGGATAATCGTAGTAACAGACTGTCCAAGAAGTTCAATTCAATTCAATGTTATTTATACAGCGCCAGATCACAACAGTCGCCTCGAGGTGCTTTATATTGTAGGTAAAGACCCTACAATAATACAGAGAAAACTCAACAGTCAAAACGACCCCCTATGAGCAGCACGTGGTGACAGTGGGGAGGAAAAACTCCCTTTAAACAGGAAGAAACCTCCAGCAGAACCAGGCTCAGGGAGGGGCAGTCATCTGCTGTGAGGGGAGAGACAGGACAGAATAGTGGTTGATGTCACTGTGCCTAAGTCTATCTTTCATGTAATTAAGATCTATTTTGAAAACCATGAGTTGAGAGTTTTATACCGTACGCGTCATTTCTGTTGCAGATTTTGGGCATTTTAACATGGAGGTCTTTGGAGACAGACAGCCTCAAGTGGCCACTGAAGAAACTACAATTTTTGTCCTTTTTCAGCTCCAGAGTTTGTGCTCCAATAGACCATAAATACAAAGAGCATTAAATATGTTACATAGCAGCTAAGTTGAAGTCTTCCAGCTAGATCATAAAGCACTCTTGGTGCTCGGGTCAGAATCGACTGAAAACTCTGAGACTGCATTAGCGGGATCCATTTCTTTCTCATGTGAAGGCCACATTGTTCCCAAAGCCACGTCTGACATCAGAATAATAGAGCCGGCATCTATTATCGGGCAAAGGTGTTGGCAGGGTTTCTATTTACTTCACATTTTGTTGGTACATTGAAGCGCATCACAGTAAATGTTTTCAAGGAGAGACTGTCCTGAAGTGCGTGCTATTATTCCCATTTGTACCATTTATCTTCTTGAGACTGCAAGGATGCAGAGTTCTTGTCATCACAGACGGAGGAGGCAGTAATAAGAGCTTTTCTCTCCACCACTGAGACTTCCCCTTCGCTACAGATATAAAGACTTTGGCCTTCACGCGTACGTACAGTCAAATAACACATGGCCTAGTTTGTTTGAAGCGTGCCGAGGCCTTCAGAATTTCATCAAAGTAGTGATGGGATTTTTTTTTTACAGCTTCCAAACTCAAAGCCTCAAAAGGAGTCACAAAGCTTTGAAGATTTTCGCTCTATCTTTTAAGTCCCAATACTACTTTTTCCTTCAAATTACTGTTTGCAACAACAAACTTCATGCAAGCTTTTATTGCTCCTTCGCCAGAGTTCATCACATGTATCCCAACCCTCCAAACAGCCTCCTGCAGATCCTCACTTCAGCTCATCCTATTTTTAGTGTTTCTTGAATATCTATAAAGGCTTCTACTGAATTCCAAACAACCTGACAAAAAAAAAACCTCAGTTGTAGACTTATATGAGTTTAGACACTGGATCAAGCAGAGCCTGTAAGTGAAAAGAGAAATCTTACCACACTCAAAACCATCCACTTGTGTCAGCACTTTGTGGGTGGGTGTTTTTAATACAGCACAGCCCCTGAAGCTTTTCAGCTGAGGAGAGGCAGCGGCATTCATCCGGTAAGTGGATAGCCTCTATTTACATTGTCACGGGTAGAAGGGTACCCAGCAGCATATCTCTCTTGTGCAGACTGCTCGGGGACTAATATATATCAGTTCATGTTGTGCTCCCTTACAGGTACAATCCCATTTCCAGCTCAATGCTTTATCACCTTGATGACCTGTAATTTATCGCGTTCCATTGCGAGCTGCCGTGGCACGAACAAACCCGATTCTGAATCTTTGTGTTTGCCGCTCTCCTCTCCAACAAACTCAGAGCTGTTCTGCAGCGATGGCAGTGGCTCTTATTCCTGTTCTTGTGCATCAAGAAGACTGAAACCACCAAAGGTTTCTCAGGGAGTCCTTTTTGGCTCTTTCTCTTGCGCGCACTGAGAATAATGTCTGTGCCAATGTGGGTGAGGCTCAGACTCGAGTTACAGAATGGGAGGTGCATCAAGAATCATCACCTGGACGATAACCCCCCCACTCTGCCACGACTGTCCCATATCCAATCACCGCTCACAAATTCACTCCTTCCACCCACTGCCACTCATGAAAGACCCGACTGAGGGGTGGAATAATCAGCCATTAGCAAGGAGCTGTGAGTAGCTTCTCAGCAGCAAATTAATGGACTCTTGTTGACTGTGTTTGGCTGCCAGGTGCACTCAAGGACAAAGCTCTCAAAGAGACAAACACAACCAAACAGATCAATAAGGCTCATCATCTGATGTGATTGCTTTTCTTCCAGAGTCAAACCATCCAGGTTTTTGAGAGGGTCTCCTCATCAGCGGGATGCTGGCAATGCAGGAAAACATCTAGATACAATCCAGATATGCAAATTCACGTTAAAGAAACATTAAATGGGGCTGTAAATATAATGTGCTGAAGTGGTGGATGTGTTTGCCTCCTGGTTCCATACATCAGATGCTGAAATGAAGCTGGTGGTGTATGTGATCCTCTAGAAACTGACTGTTGGTCTTCTTTCATCTTTAAAATTGTCTGTGCAGTGAACACAGCAGAACTGGTCACATGTTGCAGTCCTTAAGTTAGCATATGTACTGTATGTGTGGAAATATACATGAAATTATTTGACATATAGGGTACAATGATGGGTTCTTGCAAGCGCTTTAATGGCACATAGAGAAAAACACACAAATAATACAGCAGTGGGTCTGGCTACACACAAACAGGAACACATTAATGCCATCAAACACACAATATTACCAAAAGTATCCTCTCACCATCCAGATCACTGAGTTCAGGTGTTCCAGTCACTTCCACGGCCACAGGTGTATAAACCAGCACCTAGGCATGAAAGAACGGGTCACTTAGTGGGATTATAACAAAGTGAAAGTGATTGGGAACGACAGCAGCTCAGCCATGAAGGCCACATAAAATCACAGAGTGGGGTCAGTGGATGCTGAGGGTCATAGTGCACAGAGGTCACCAACGTTCTGCAGAGTCAGTCACTACAGACCTCCAACCTTC
>JAVDPK010002260.1:32382-45782 GCA_034780415.1 Cichlasoma orientale | reverse complement strand
TTGTTGCCCCCAAGTTGTGGAATGAATTGCCTGTGCACATTAGACAATCGCCTACACTGTCTATTTTTAAAACTCATTTTAAAACTCATCTATACTCTCTGGCCTTCAACCCAGCATGAGACATTGATCTTACCTGTTTTATTTTATCACAGTTTTTATTTTATTTTTTTAACTGATTGTTTTCTTTTTAATATATTTTTTTTTCAATCATTTGGTGTACAGCACTTTGTATTTGCTGTGGCTTTTTAAAGTGCTTGATAAATAAATCTTGATGATGATGGTGAGGAGAAGAAGGAGGAGAAGGAGAAGCACCACCTTCGTAATAGATGTTTTTAATACAATCCAGTGCAATTATTTTTGTATTTTTATTTGTTTTGTAATTTGGGCTTGTATTTTATTATGAAAAAAAAAATCTACTCCGTGTTCTTGAGTGTGAGATGAGACTTTTATTTTGAAAATCCCTAGTGACCTCCTGTTTCTTCCGTTTCCATTGCTGCGTGTTGCTGGCGTTTTCTTCCGCTGCAGATTTGAAGGCTGTTTTAATATAAATAATCATGTCTCTGGAGGTGGAATCCGCAGAGTAAGTAGCCTGTTTAATTATTGTTGGGGCAGGGTTATATTTACAATGCATTCCCTTCTTTAAACTGTATATTTGATCATGTTTTTGGGCACTGAGGCCTGCAGTAAATTGCAGTAGCGGTAGGTAGCGTTTTGAGCTAAGCTAACGAGCTAATCGCAGTCATTGCGGAATCAATGGTGTGTTTTTTTTCCAGCATGGTAAAGAGCGGGTCGTGCCAGTTGAAGGAGTTTCCGTGTTATTTAAAATACTAAATTAATTATACTATAATCACTTCTCTGTACTGCACTAAACTGAAAGGCAGGAGGGGTGAATTAGCATTAGCTAAAGATGTGCCCTTCTCAGCTGTCGTGTTCTGGCATGAGCCGGGAATGTAAACGATTCAAGCAAATTCAACGTGAACAAGCCATTAAAGTACTTGGCATATTAAGTCTGCTTCATTTAGTGTCAGTAACTCCACTTCTTATGTTGACAAAATAAAGTTTGAGTTATTTTACAGGCTGGGTGGTTGGAGAAACGCGGTGCTCTTGATTTGTGACACAAATATCGTTTATTTGATACAAGTCAAGATTTGATTAAAGTTGTTTCCAACCGCATCCGAAACGGTGCTGGGTTATTGACGTTAATATTAAAAATCCCGCAAGTCACTTTAGTGTGTGACCACATTAAAGTGAAATTATTTAACAGATTTAAGCTTCGCCTCATTTCTCTTATATTGGCTGTATTTGTGTCAGTGTAAATCAGACTTTATCTTCTGCATCACTGTCCACTATCTCCTCTTTGTCTTTTTCCTCAGCGTGATCCGTCTGATTATGCAGTACTTAAAAGAAAACAGTCTGCACCGGACACTAGCCACTCTGCAGGAGGAGACCACAGTGTCTCTGAACACAGTGGACAGTATCGAGAGCTTTGTGGCAGACATCAACAGCGGCCACTGGGATACGGTCCTGCAAGCCATCCAGTCCCTCAAGCTGCCAGACAAGACCTTGATAGACCTTTATGAACAGGTAAGGCCTGGATATCCAGAAGAACCTTGCATTTTAGCATTATCTGGGATTATATGGGGGGGGGGGGACTTGGTGTCTTTCTTGTTTTTAGGTTTTGTCTCACTTTTGACTGTTTCTTGTGCTGCTGTTGTCACTCATGCCAGCAGATCTCCCACTGATAGATAATTTTTTGAGTCGAGCCTCTGTGTTGTTTCGTCACCAGGTTGTGTTGGAGCTGATTGAGTTGAGAGAGTTGGGTGCAGCTCGTTCACTCCTCAGACAGACCGACCCCATGATCATGCTGAAGCAGACCCAGCCGGAGAGATACATCCACTTGGAAAACCTGCTGGCTCGCTCCTACTTTGATCCCAGAGAGGTGAGTTAATGCCAAATGTGCAAACGTGAAGGGACAATCTGTGTATCCACGTTTTTGCCTCTTAAGCACCAGTTTATCCATAAAATGGGAAAACAAGGATTCAGATACGCTGGAACAACAGATTAAAATGTGCCGTACATATTTGTTAATATTTATGTATTTGTCTTTGATACTCATTGTTAATACTCTATCCAGGCGTACCCAGATGGCAGCAGTAAGGAGAAGCGCCGGGCGGCCATCGCTCAGGCCCTGGCGGGAGAGGTGAGCGTGGTGCCTCCCTCTCGTCTCATGGCTCTGCTGGGACAGGTAAGTGACCCGAAGCTCTCCAAGTGTTGAACTAGTTTATGAAAATCATGGTGGGGAAAAGTCTAGGAAGGTTCTAGCATAGTTTTGTCCTTGATTAACATTCTGCATAAATAATCCTTTTTCCTTCTCCAGGCTCTGAAGTGGCAGCAGCATCAAGGTCTCCTGCCTCCCGGTATGACCATCGACTTGTTCAGAGGTAAAGCTGCCGTCAAAGATGTGGAGGAGGAGCGCTTCCCCACGCAGCTCAGCAGACACATCAAGGTACCCACACTGCAAAATAGTTGATGCACGAGTTGGCCTCTTCACTTCCCCAGACTGACCAAACCTTATTGACACCTCCTGTAAGTTCAGGGCTTAAACTTGTTCTGACGTGACTTCCTTTTCCGCCCTGCACAGTTTGGACAGAAATCTCATGTGGAGTGTTCCCGATTCTCCCCTGATGGTCAGTATCTGGTCACTGGCTCTGTGGACGGCTTCATCGAAGTCTGGAACTTCACAACTGGCAAAATCAGGAAGGTAGGTGAAGGAAAAACGGGCAGATTCACTCGCAGCTGTTTATGCCAACGATTTTAACCTGCAACATGTTTTCTGTTTGCAGGATCTGAAGTACCAGGCTCAGGACAACTTCATGATGATGGACGATGCCGTGTTGTGTATGTGCTTCAGTCGGGACACAGAGATGCTGGCCACTGGAGCCCAGGATGGAAAGATCAAGGTACAGAGGACAAGCAGTGCATCTCTCTCTGTGTGCTTGTGTGCTTTATTCCAGTTTTATTTTAGAACAAACTGTGTGTGTCTGCGTAGGTATGGAAGATCCAGAGTGGTCAGTGCTTGAGGAGGTTCGAGCGTGGCCACAGCAAAGGAGTGACGTGTCTCAGCTTCTGTAAGGACAGCAGCCAGCTCCTCAGCGCCTCCTTCGATCAGACCATCAGGTAAACTCGCATCTGACGAAAGCCCTTCAGCTTCATTCGTGGCTGTTTGCCCCGAGCAGGGATTTTACTGATCTCAGCACTGATGATGCTTATTAGTGTCGAGCGATCCGCTCTGTATTCCGGCATCATTGCCAGGGTGGGGTTGTGCAGGAGGAGGTTGTGCAGCTGTTAGGGTGGTGTTTTCCAGCCTCCGTAATGCACAACGTTTGGCTCAACACAAAAAAACAACTCGTGAGAGAGAGACGCACACACCAGGTGTTTTTCTCTCTTTCAGCATGACTCACTTTGACCATCATCGATCCCTGACATCGTCCGTCTGTAGAGCCCGACTGACGTCCATATGTTGGTGTAAAATAAAGACACCACAGCTGCTTCTGAAAACAGCACACCACTGATATTTCTCATTAAAACTCATACTGAGCATGTGTGACGTTTAATGTTCATACAGATAAAAGTATTAACTTTGAACAGTTAATTGTCATAAAACAAATTATCTTTGGTCATCGTGGACAGCCTGCACTGACTTCTAATCAGGCTGTGGGTTGTGTTCAAACATCTGGAGATGGATGGGACCGGAGAACATGTCACTTTTTACAAGGTTGAGGGAGTCGAGCTGGTGGTTTAATGAGGCCTCTGATCGGCTTTTTATCAGTTATGATTTTGTCAGTTACTGGCTCCGCCCTGGCTCCGCCTCTTTGCTGTGCTCAGTGTGGCTGCTGTAGCCGATCTGAAATCCCCTCCTTTAACGACACTTTTAGCGTCTTCAGCGAAGCTGTCACTGCTGCTGCTCACTTCACTAAAGCAGTCAGACTCACTGATGAGGTTGTATAATAATGAAGTTGTTACCTTGTCGTAGCCAGTGTGTCACGTTTAGCTGTATTTAGCTCACATGTTCTCGCAGACATGATCAAAGAGTTCAGGACTGATACTCATGTTACCAAAATATTGAAAATGTGACAGCTCATTTTTTTAATAGCATAAGTGCTATAGGAAGTGTATGTACCAGATAGGGTTGTCAGAGAAATCTTTACTCGGATACTAATTGATGCTAAAAATTCAGAGTAGATACACATTTGCAACAGTATTGATACCAACAGTACCATCTTCGCTTCCACACGACTTTAAATATATCCATTATTATAAGAGGAAGGCTCCAACATACAGAGAGCAGCACTGTTTATCCAGATGCTTACTGAAGACTCTGTAATGGTGAGGCTGGTCCCTGAGCCCTGGTTCATGAAACTGCTCTGAATGTCCACATCCTCCCTGTTTGTTCTGTGCATAAGAATCCACGGGCTGAAGTCTGGGAAAACTCTAAAGGAGTTCCGCGGTCACTCCTCATTTGTCAACGAGGTCACTTTCACTCCAGATGGCCATCACATCATCAGCGCTTCCTCTGACGGCACAGTGAAGGTAAGAGGAGCAGCCGCCCAAAAATAACCCCTTTCATGCCCTTTTCTCTCACGATGACTCTTGCTTTCCTTCTTGTGTTTGACCTTCAGGTGTGGAACGTGAAGACCACTGAGTGTTCCAGCACCTTCAAGCCTCTGGGAACATCAGCTGGCACGGACATCACAGTCAACAACGTCCTCCTGCTGCCCAAGAACCCCGAGCACTTTGTGGTGTGCAACCGCTCCAACACCGTGGTCATCATGAACATGCAGGGACAGGTCAGTGCATATCGCCTCTCTGATGACATTACTAACAGTCGTTTCGGTTGTTGTCCTGAACTCGGAGCCGTAACCCGGGGATGGTGCAGGTATTAAGGTGTTTGTTTGCCGTGCAGATCGTGAGGAGCTTCAGCTCCGGTAAGAGGGAAGGTGGTGACTTTGTGTGCTGCACGCTGTCGCCCCGCGGCGAGTGGATCTACTGCGTGGGTGAAGACTTTGTGCTCTACTGCTTCAGCACAGTCACCGGCAAACTGGAGAGAACGCTGACGGTAAGTTAGTGCAGTCTGGATGAAAGTTTCCAGAAATATCCCAGCATGTTCGCCCCTCTGTTCCTCAGTTCTGTCACTGAAGTCAGCGTTAAAGGTGGGATGTGTTAAAATAAGACTATATAGATATACAGAAGTATTGGAAGAGTGAGGCCAGCCCCTTTATCGTTGCTGTAGACTGGAAACATTTGGGTTTGACTTTAAAGAATGTTACAGTTAATCTGTTTCAGTCTTGATGTTACTGTGACTCTTGCTCATATCTCCATCTCCAGATCCACGAGAAGGATGTGATTGGCATCGCCCACCACCCCCACCAGAACCTCATCGCCACCTACAGCGAGGACGGCCTGCTGAAGCTCTGGAAACCTTAAAGAAGAAAAAAGCTCCTGAGAAGAGACTGGATGCTCTCCTCACTCTGGGCACGGCTCTGCCCGCTGTGTACTTTGACCTCCTGCTGGCCCCGATGAATCCTGTGCAGATGCAGACGGTCTTCAGGGGTTTAGCTGCATGGGAGCTCAAATGCAATGAGTGTGCGGGATTTTAGGATGTTTTTTGTATCATTAAAAAAATGTTGACAGCTTATGAGAGTTTGAGGTGTTTGCACAGCAGAGTCTTGTTTACCTCAGCGTCTGAGATGTGTTGCAAATAAAGTTTTCATTTTGCGAGTGTCTGATTAACGGAGACGGTATCTGTGAGGACGCCCGTCTCCTGCTGTTAGTTATTGGAAGTGTGAAGCAAACGTGATGGTGCAGCTTCTGTGTGTGTGATGAAGTGCTGAAAGAAAGCTTTCTGCACCATTTCAGTGGCTGCTCAATAAATCAGACTCTGCTGTTCAACACCTGAGCCTTAATTTCAGAGGGAGGAGGCACGGGGGGGGGGGGGGGGTGTAGATATTAGAAACAACTCTTGTTTTGAAAGTTCATTTTTGTAAATATATTTTTTCCACAGCCCTTTTTTGTTTTCAATAAGCCCTGGTTAAATGGTTTGTGGCTGCATGTTGGCTTCTCTGAAGAGTATTTCCTATCATTCTTCAAACGTTGCTGATCTTTTGATGCTAAACAGCAGATTTGTGACCCATAAAATAAGCTTATTGTCATTTGGAAAATAAATGTAACACGTCAGATTTTCTTTTGTTTATTCAGCTTTTTATATCCTTCATTCCTGTGAATGTGCTGGCTGATGTCCTGTCTGTGCCATTAAAGCTGTTTAACCAGACCTGTGAAACGTGACGTCTGTGCTAAAGAAGTGTACTCCGAGTGCTTTTGAATCCTTGGAATGTAACTCAGGAAATCCTTGAAGAAACTTCAAAGAAAGTGAGGGTTGGTGGTTTTGCTCGGTGCAGGATTCCCGGGGGGGTCAGTCTGAGGTAAGGCTGGTTTGCAAATCCTTCAAAATAAAAGCTCAAATCAAATGAAAGGCAGTCATTATAATGCACCTCTAACTGTTGAAAACACTAATTATTTAACAAAGACAAGAATGATACTGATGTCAAAGATCATTCTAAAACTTATTTACCTTTTATATTTTCCTATTCTAATGGCAGGATGTGTTAACAAAGCTGTTTGATGAAAGTTGTGGTTGGTAACATTGTTTTCAGCTTTTGAGGGTCTTACTTTGCCAGTACCATCGTCTGAAGGTTTATTTTAAGCTCTGTGTGCAGCAGGAAGCTGTTTGCATTGCTGTGGACTTGCCGCAGTTGCAGCGCAGCGGGTCACAGAGGTTGAATGAGAAGTTGGTGTCAGAGGGTTTTTCTGCAGAGGAGAGTGACCATGGTAGGATTTCGGCTCATCACCGTGTTTCTCTGTCTGAACTGTGGCTCATTTGTTGCAAGCAGACCTGCGGGTTTCACGACTACAGTGAGACCCACTGTGGCTTTAAACGTAGGGAAGCCCAACGCCACTGAGGTCCCCACAACCAGTTATCGTAGGTCAGTGAGCAAACCCTCCACAGCTCCAGGACGTCTGAGTGAAGCTGCTGGTAAAAAAGCAGAAAGAGAAGAAGAAGGTCCTCCAGAACTGGGTGAGTGGACAAACTTTAATGCTGTTTAATCTCTCCTGAGTAGGAAAGAATGACTTAAAGTGTTGAAGGAAAAACTTTCACGAGGGCAGATGAACTTCACTGATTGTTCTTTAACAGTGTAAATGTATCAGGGTGACACTGAAAGACAACAAAGTAGCCAAAACTGTAAATCTAACGTAAATTTTGCTTTGAAAGTCAGATGCAACAAACTGTCATCATCAAAGCAGACCTCAGTGTTCCTCACAGTGTTAAAGGACGTGTTGGTGTTTTCCTGTCTGCGCTCAGACTGTCTGAGGGCTGGGGGAGGATGTTCCTGGGGGAGGCTGTTCCTGGGGGAGGATGTTCCTGGGGGAGGATGTTCCACAGTCTGCAAAGGGTGAAACATGTCAGCCGTGTGTTTCCTGCTGATAGAAACCAGATGGGCTGTGTGAGGAAAGAGCAGAGCAGGAAAAAAGAGGGCAAACGCTTCTTAAAGCCAGTCGTATGTAATGCAGGAATGTTCCAGGTGAGCTGATCTGGAGCATCTACAGCAGCGTTTCCATGGACGCAGTCTCAGGCTGGTGCTGCTTGCTGTGGATCTTTTCTGAACATCACTAAATCAATTAAAATAAACATTAACATTATTAGAAAAAAGGTTATTTCTATATTACTTAGTCTCATTATTTAATTCAGAGTGTTGAACGTCTTTGCTGTGGCAGCATGAATCGGGGCGCCATCACCTTAGGGGGGAATTAAAGTCCAAATTAAAGCTCAGAAATGAAGCTACACATTATTATGACATCATAAATGATGCACAGCTGGCCTCGTCCTTACAGATGTTTAACAGTCCTAATGTTCACAGGAAGCGTGTCTCCAGTCTCTGTGTTAAAATAAGCGATCTGATTCATATTTAACAGAAATATTTGAGAGTAACATCAAACATCTCATCCAGCTATCTGCATGAAATTAAAGCATAACTTTATATATAGTGCAGCTTTACTGTAACCTGCTGTACTGCATCTATGAGGAATGCATGTGCATAAAATGATTTGCCTTTTTCGTAGCAAAGACGCCCACCAGGAGCGTTAAGGTAGCAAAGAAGCCCAAACCGGGCGTGAAGAAAGCCAAAGTCATCAGCAAGACCCCAAATGCTGCGAAAAGGTCAAAGCTCCAGGTCAAAAACGGAGTGAGGCCGTCAGCGGCCCCAGAATCAGTCCTGCGTATGTATGAAGTATACAGTATGCCCTTCATCTGTCAGATTTTAGCAGCAAACGGCTTTGGTTGCTTCTGCCTGCTTGGAGGAGGTGAAACTAACAGGGACGCTCACACAAGAACGCAGCAAACAAGCCAAAGCGTTAAGAACATTTCTGTTTAATGAGCAGCGCTGGATGGAGGCATACTGCATACACAAACCTCTATAACCGCTCCGTGCTGCACTCGCTCTTAAAACCTGCTACTGCTGCTAAAACACTGACATTCGTGCCGTCATGACTTCCTTTAGCTTCATTTCACTCTCAGGTTCTCCGGGTTTTTGCCCCCTCGTGTTGATCGCTGTATAATGGAGCTGAACTCGGTCCCTGTTCTTAGCGCCCATCACAGAATCAAAGCTAAGATTGGTTTCTGCTGTGTGGATGTTCCCTTGTAATGTCTGCATCTGTATTTGTGCACTGGACTGGAAACTGAGCCAGCTGAGGGTGCATGTGTGTGTGTGTGTGTGTGTGTGTGTGTGTGCGCGCAGTGCATCTCTCTCCATAATCTGTGTGCATAGAGGGAAAGATCAAAGATTAGCTCGTCGGAGGCTGGATAGAAATAAATGCTTAGTAGGCAGCTTGTCATGTGGTGTCAGATCAGAGCGGATGCTCATTAATATCCGCTCAGGCCTGTCAGACTTAGATTAACCATGACTGATATGATGATCTGAGCTTTGATATTAACTTATTTTAAATGGAAGATGAACTCTTTAGTGCTGCAGAACAATTAAGAGGCAGAATGAGGGTCTTCTACCCCAGAAAATGAATCATAGATGTTTTTTTCCCCTCAGGCCAACAAACAATCTTGAATAATTTTCTCTCCTTGTAGAATTCATTCACACAGGTAATCAGCTGAGGTGTGGACTCCTTTAATGTGATATAAACCAGGTGTCAGTTTGGCTCAGCTTCAGTAGTTTGAGGTTTGGCAGGAATCCAGCGGTCAGCAGCAACAAAGACACAGTCTGACTCACGAGCAAAGAGATCCTGCAGGACTGCAAGGCGAACGGGGGAGCGGGCCTACAGGAAATGCCACCAACATTCAGCATTCATTTATGCTGCTTCTATGCTGCGGCCCGACAGCTTATAGCAGCTAGTAAAGCTTCCTGACAGGAAGAGGCATTTTGGACCGGGGTGAACCCGGTTTAAAACGGTTGTACGGGCGCGCTGGACGGGTTCAGGTCTCAAAAACTTTAAAAACTTTTATGTTTCCCCTCTCAGTTTGTGCAGAGGTTGAGATTTGGCAGTGTTCATACTCATCAGTCGTGTATGGATTGCGAGGTCACCTCTCAGCTCTTTATTCACAGGAAATGTGTACTTTGTTCCTTTGCACCTCGCAGACCTGTAACTGATGATTTTGATCATTTCCAAATATCTGCACTTTTAATAATTGCCTGTGCAACTTTGGCTCACACTTGCTTTGCTCCGTTAGCCTCTTCTATCGTTTTATTAATAAAAGCCAAATGACTCATGAAGACCTGTCGGTTGTGCCAGAATGCCCTCCGCTGGGTCTCGAGTCACTGAAGGTCAAAGACGCTCAGCTGAGGGCTTCGTCCTACAAGCGCCGAGGCCTGGGTCCCCACCGGGGTCGACTCAACATCCAGGTGACCGCGCAGAATAACAGCAAGCAAAGAAAACAATCTGCTGCTTCAGACGATGCTTGCAGAGCATCAGTACTACTGTGTATTATATTTGTGTGCTGCAGTCTGGAATAGAGGATGGAGACATCTACGATGGGGCCTGGTGTGCTCAGCACAGAGATAAGAAGCAGTGGCTGGAGGTCGACGCTCGGCAGCTGACTCGCTTCACCGGTGTCGTCCTGCAGGGGCGCAACTCCATCTGGAGGTCAGTGCTGTGGGTTAGAGATCAGTTTGGAGGTGATGATGTTCCAAAGTCTGTCTGTGTTTAATAAAAATCACTGCTACAGTCATAGAAACAATAACAGTGCATTAGTGCCTGTAATATTACTTAATTTAAGATGAAGATTAAGATTTAAGATAAAACGAGGCCTCCTCTGTTTTCAGGTCCTCTCTCTCTGAAACAGGGTAATGTGTTGGTTATAGAGCTGTAAGTTATAAAGCAAAGCTTCTTCTGTGTGTCACGTGTCATATTTACGATCCAGATGTGTGTGTTTTGTTCACAAACAGCTGGGACGTGGTGCACACCTACAAGGTGCAGTTCAGTAATGACACGCTGGTGTGGAAACCATGTCTGAACGGGACCGAAGAGGCTGTGAGTGAACCTCTTTTCCTGCTCATCAAGCTAGTCTCAGAGCCCCTCGTTTGTCCTTCTTTAACTGCTAACTGTGGGTGAGTTAGGCTGCAGAGTTTTAATGTAATCAGAAGCTTTTACTAAAGAAACACGTGAACAGAAATGCAGATGATAAAGAGCTCCCCCTTGAGTCATCCTTTCTTTAGATTTTGCTAGGACACTTTAGGTGCAGCAGTTTACTGAAACATGTGCAAACATGCACAGAAATCCAGCGTATGAGGCAAAAACAGTCTGCACAGTTCTAAAGTGCATATTTAAAATGACCTCCTTTATCCTTCAGCTCAGTCTGAACTCTCTGAGGAGCTTCCTGTCAGAGCTTTCTGCAGGAACGGTTCTCCAGACTTCCTGAAGGACATTCAAAGCTCTTCTTTGGATGTTTCAGCCTTTGGTTCTGTTCTGATGACCCCACACTGCTTCAGTGATGCTGAGCTCCGGGCTCTGAGGAGGCCGATCCGTGACCGAGTTCACCTGTGTGTTTCTATCCAGGGATGCTTCTGCTGCACTGGCAGTGTGTTTGGGATCATTGTGGTGCTGAAAAATGAAGCCTTTCATTGCACGGTGGATCCAAATCTGATGGTTCTTTCCTCCAACACCACCGGCTGAACGCAGCCCAAACCATGACGGAGCCTCCACCGTGTTTCACAGCCGGCTGCAGACGCGTTTCACCTCTCCTGACCTCCTCCACACACACTGATGATGGTGTGGATCCATCGCTCCATCAGACCTGCTGCCACTGATGTTGTGTAACGTGGCGGACCTCAGCCTTCCTTCCTGTTCCCCTTCCTTAAGAACGGCTTCCTGACAGCCGCCCTTCCACTGAGACCATCTTTGATGAGGCTTCAGTGAGCAGCAGATGACCAGCTGCAGGTCCAGCATCAGGTCTTTGCTGGATTTGTTTCTGTTTTTTAAGAACGTCACTTTCAGAGGCTGTAAAGAGTTTTTTAGGTTTGCTACTCAGTTTTTTTAAGGACACGCTGCACACCACGCTGAGACGTTTCCAGCTCATTTTTATGTAAAGAGCATCCTTTGTATTTAAGGCATTCCTAATGAGCACCATGCCATTGTTCAAATGTAGCTGCTGCTGCAGTAAAAATGAAGCGTGCTAATATCAACTAACAGCTGGCTCCAACACAAAACTCCATAAAAAAACTTAGTCTGGCTGCATTATAGCAACAACACCAGTGAGAATGAAAGCTGTAACTTTGCTGTGCCGTTAATTAGCATCATGAGCTAACACCAAGCTAAAGCCTGGCTGTATGCAGAAGTCACGCAGGCCTAATGCACTCAAATAATGACAACAAAACAGAAAATAACTGCTTTACATTCTTTCACAGTCGCACCTTTACAATCATACACGCAGGCATCAAACCAGCGCCTCAGGAGCTTAAACCCTCTTCATGGAAGAAGGCAGGCAAATGCATCAGAGTCTAATTGGGCCACAAGCCGTTACCATCATTCCAACAAAGTCCTGTAAAGGAAAGTTGTGTCTGTATTTTTACAGCATGTGGGCAAAGTTTGTCCTCGCAGTGACGTTTGCTTATTGAAAAGGCAGAAACGTTGTTTCCGTGGTCTCTCTGGCACGTGCGCCTCGGCCACAGCTGGGCGTGATGTGCCAGATGTGCTTTGTCCAGCTTTTTTTTTTTTACACGGGGCTTCATGATTCGGGAGGTCAGAAGGGAGTGAAAGCAGCAATAACTGAGATGAAAATGACAAGTGTGCACAAATGTGTCGCAGGTATTTGAAGGGAACCAAGATGCAGAGACGCCCGTCCTCGCGCTGTTCAGCACTTCCGCAGTGGCGCGCTACATTCGGATCAACCCGCAGACCTGGTACCAGAACGGGACCAAGGGGGACATCTGCCTGAGAGCCGAGGTCCTGGGCTGTGCACTGCCGGGTACGCGAAGCCACTGGCTGGAGAAAGTCTTCACATACACACATACACACGCATACACATATTTGGCCAAAGTGACACACCGTTCCTGTTTTACAGATCCTAACCAGATCTATCCACGGCAGCCAGAGTCCACAGAGTCCACAGGCAAACTGGACTTCAGACACCACAACTATAAGGAGATGAGAAAGGTGTGTGTGTGTGTGTGTGTGTGTGTGTGTGTGTGTGTGTGTGTGTGTGTGTGTGTGTGTGTGTGTGTGTGTGTGGTCTGCTTAGTCTGGCCAAAAACAAATACACAGAGGCTTCATTCCCTGGAAGCAGCGCCTCGCTGTGCTGCTACTACCTGATGGTCAGAAACCCACAAAAGCAAACACACCCTCCTCAAACTTACCAGAGTTTGGACATGGCTGATTTATGGGATGTAGACATGTGGAGGGTTTGTGGTTCTCCTCAGTGACAAGGAGGAGGTTCCCTTTGCAGTCTAACTTTTTGAGCTCTAATTTTCCAAAGAGCAAAACTGGGGAACAAAACCGTCAGATGGAAGAACCTTCATTTATTTCTAATGATCCACTGGTGAAATAGTTTAGCCCACATCTGTTGTTACCGATCATTTATTTCCTGCTGAGATGGCCTCCAGTAATGCACTCGAATCTAAGCTAAGCACACTTCCACTGAGGCTATAAAAGAGTTGACCTTTTTTTAGACTGCACTGCCAACAGTATTCACTCGTCTGCCTTCACACACACATGAACCTGACTAACATCCATCCTTAATCCAGAGGCTTTAATATGATGTGGGCCCTCTGCAGCTATAACAGCTTCAGCTCTTCTGGGAAGTCTTTCCACAGGTTTAGGAGTGTTTATGGGAATTTCTGACCATT
>JAVDPK010002259.1:0-17175 GCA_034780415.1 Cichlasoma orientale | reverse complement strand
CTCTGGTAGAGGACCCGAGCTTGAAGGGCAAAAAAGACCGCCCGTAGGGGCGAGCTGGGATTTTTTTTTTTTTTTTTATATATATAAAAAGATGAACAGCCACAAGGAGCAGTACCCTCCATGGAAAAGATGGCTAGAGGGTAAGATCAAGGCAGCACAGAGTTAGCCAGCTATCAGAGCTGCAGAAAGATGTGATGAAGAAAGGGGTGCCTAAGAGGTAAGCTTCCATACCTGAGGCCTTAGAGACTGCCAAGCAAAGACTCACAGCCTTGGCTAACTGCTTGAAGAGATATACTAGAGAGACAGAAGCCAGGAGAATGAACCAGATGTTCTTCACTGAACCATCTAAGGTGTACTCTCAGTGGTAGGGGAACAATATGAGAACAGCACCCCCACCAAGGCTAAAGACAGAGCAATACTGGAAGAGCATATGGGGGAAGGATGCAACACACAACACCAATGCACCACACCAATGCACAGTGGCTAGTGGATCTAAGAGCAGATTTCCCATCTAACTACCGGCCAATAACCTGCCTCAGCACAACATGGAAACTCCTGTCAGGCATCACAGCAGCTAAAATGAACAGGCACATGCCTCAATATATGAGTGGGGCCCAGAAAGGAATGGCAGAGATACCAGGGAAGCAAAACACCAGCTACTGGTAGCAGTCACTCTAGACTATAAGACTAGACTGACCAACCTGTACCTCTACCGGAAGGTAGTCAGAACTGAGGGGATTGCACTACCAGACGGTGACATTGAGGACAGCTACAAGTACCTTGGAATCCCATAGGCATATGGGAATCATGAAGAGCCCACTAGGAAAGCTGCAACCGCCAAGTACCTCCAGAGAGTAAGGTACGTCCTGAAGAGTCCGCTGAATGGGAAGAACAAGATCCAGGCAATCAACACCTACGCTCTGCCAGTTGTCAGATACCCTGCTGGGATAATAAGCTGGCCAAAAGAGGAGATAGAAGCCACTGATGTCAAGATAAGGAAGCTCCTTACCATGCATTTATAGTTTCACCCCAAATCCAGCACCGTGAGACTGTACGCTAAGCAGAAGGAAGGAGGCCGAGGACTAGTGAGTTTCAGAACCACTGTCCTAGATGAAGCAACAAAGTTCCATGAGTACATCAGGAAGATGGCCACAAATGATCACATGCTTAGTGAATATCTCAAGGCAGCAGAAACCAGAGAAAGAAGATTAGAAAGACCAGGAACCATTATGGAAGGACAGGCTCCTGCACAGGGCCTGTCCTTCCCTACCAATGGCTGAACAAAGCTGGGCTGAAGGATATCACAGAGACACTAATCATGGCAACAAGCTTTAAGCACAAGATTGATAGAGGCTGGGGTCTACCACACAAGGCAAGACCCCAGGTGCAGGCTGTGCAGACATGCTCCTGAGACAATCCAGCGCATAACAGCAGGGTGCAAGATGCTAGCAGGCAGGTTATACATAGAACGCCATAATCAAGTTGCTGGCATAGTATACAGGAACATCTGTGCCGAGTATGGCCTGGAAGTCCCAAGGTCAAAACCGAGCTAAGATCATGTGGGACTTCCAGATACAGACAAACTGGTAATGGCTAACCAGCCGGACATAGTAGCAGTGGACCAACAGAGGAAGAAAGATGGTGAAAGACATAGCAATACCAAGCGATGGCAACATCGAGAAGAAGGAATGCGAGAAACTCAATAAATACTAAAGGCGAAGGTAACAGTGCCCCCCGTTGTAATCGTAATACTAGGAGCAGTGGCCCCCAAACTGGGAGAGTGGCTCCGGCGGATTCCAAGAATGACATCCAAGATCTCTGTCCAGAAGAGCGCAGTCCTAAGAACAGCTAAGATACTGGATTCCAGGTTTGCAGTAGCCAACTATGGAGGATAGTTTAAATATTATGCTCTATGATAGTGACTTGTTGCATATTTGCTATATTATGTTTATGGTTCAGAAGCTCATGTTTTATTATTTACTTTCATTTTAAAATAGGTAAGCCCATAAGTGACGTACAAAGCACGTTAACTGTAATCAAGCAGAACATATAAAAACTTGTCAAAAAAATAATTTTCTTGGGTTCTGCCATTTGGTTTTGGTATACAATGTAGATTATCTTTAAATTTGGAGAAATTGCACTAAATGCAGGTCAGACAGTGAAAATATATTTATTACATGTATATGAATATTGTTTATGGCCAACAAGAAATATGACAGAAATATTAGTTTCACTGAGACAGAAATGTGAGGGATGTTGGTAATAATGTCAGTGAAAATAACCAACAGTACACCCAATCACACCAAGTCCAATAAATTATCGCTACAGGAAGTGGATCAATAGGTCAGACAGTGTGTGTCTGTGCGTATACCTGTGGTTCCAAGTCCTGTCTGACCTCTTTACAGCAATGCAGGGGTGAGCTACTTAGACCCTAGACACGGCACATTCAAAGAACTACACAGTTGAGCAGGTTGGAGTGGAGCTTTTCCACGTGGATGGATAAACAGTACACTCGGAGAAATCTTTAGGGAGAAGCAAAGTCATTTAACTTCACTCGAAGCAGAAACACCAATAGTAGAAACTGAGCAGCCAACTCATTTAAATTCCTGCACCTCGACCCAAAGTATTGGCTCAAAAAAAGTGCAAATTCAATACTGGTGTTCCTTTTTTTCCCCTTTTATTGATTTCAAATCTGTCATTCTCACTGTGCAGAACTAATTGAGCCTGTCCTTCTATTTTAAAGTAAACATGAGGTTATAAAAAGCCTCATATGAATAATGAAGGCAATACGTACACAAAACACAGACGTTATATGTATTAGTGTTATTTTTCATTTGCAGGTTTCTAAGCACTATTGTGCACAAATTGAATACACACACACACACACACACACACACACACACACACACACACACACACACACCTAAAAAAACTGAAGACCTGCTCTATTTAATTAAATGTGTATAAGATTAAATACCAGTCTAGATTATTACTCATCAAATTTATTAATATCAGCGAGCAATCACAACAACCTCTAAACTAAAACCAATACCCAGTTAATAATGGATAGCATCAATCCTGCATTCAAGTTATTAAAGTCGCAGAGAAAAAAAGTCAGACACCAATTATTTCACAGAGCAGTGCTGTGTTTCAACATTTGACTGCTACACCAGTTTCTAGTTCAATGCAGTGACATTTTTTTGATCCAGGCAGCATTTACATGAGCCATCAGTTCACATTTCCAACAGGACCATTATATTGCCTAAGATATGATTGACAGATCACAGCAGGGAGGAATATGAGAGCAGGTTTTTACACTGTCTGCTGATAAAGGCAAAAAAAAAGTGCCCCGTTTTACACCTACTGCGTTACGCAAGTTTAAATGTCCGAAGCTTGCAGGTAGATCCTGCGGACCCTCCTTTGATAAAGCAAAGATTAAAAGGATTAGACCCATTATTTCTCCCAATTAATGATCCTATGTGTTGACAAATGTCAGGAAAGGGGGACTTTTATAGCTTAAAAAGGTGGCATTTACAATGGAGTATCACACACAGTATAACAAAGGAACCTAAGCATGTGACCTTCAACTTGCTTTAATGCCTAACACCGACTACAATTTGTCACATTGCAAGAAAACTGTTAAGGTGTTTGAAAAGAATATCACTTTACCAAACCGCTTTACAACACGTTGAAGAGCAATTACTTCAGTTATTATGAAAGGCTGCTTCACTTTTTTTGGAAGAATCTTGTGTCTGAGTTGACTCAGCTTGCTATCTCTGCAAAGCAACCATTTCATTACAGTGAGGAGGGGGGGGGGGGGATCGATTCTCTGGCAAATCATAAGCTGTGTCTCATCAGAGCAAGTAAATGAACCCTCACTCGCTTCTACTCACACAGTTTAAGACTGCAGCTGTGTGCTGGATATGAGGAAGGATTGATGGCACTTTGCCTTAGGAGGAAATAAAATAAAACAGAAGTAATTTTTTTTTTTTTTTTGCAACATGAAAGGCCCGAGTAGATTGGTATAGATTGGGAAGTTCAAGGAGGGAGGGAGGACCTTAAACATATGTAGCAATATTGTAAGAGGACTCTTAATGGAGAAAAAGGACATCTTTTATTCCTGTTCCAAACTTGTCCACTTGTGTTTGTAAATGCGCTTCAAGAAATCTATTTTGGCAGATACTTCACAGAAAAACGAGGCCTTTTATATGAACAGTTATGTAAAAGCTGAAGGAGACAATCCATTTACATTTTTTGTGAGAATTAGATCATTCACTAAAGAAACTCCCTACAGAGCACTACTGCTGCACACAGAATTTCTGCGCTAACGAGCTAAAAGACTCCTGGGAATGCATGTGTCTAAGTTCAGTCATCATTAATTTAGTGGTGTTGTGATGGTTATTTCAGATATGTTGCATTTGGACTTAATTTTGGATGTGTGATCTGGTTTCCAGTGTTTGTGTATCTGAGAACAGTGTTAAGGTTTAGCTAGCAATGAGCCACCATGACAGAGATGAATTACCTGTGGCTAGCATTCATCTGCGATCCTGTGACCATGCAGTGCCATGAGTATGGGAGCTGCAAGTGTTTGGAGATGATATCATGCCATAGTTAAGGTCCCAAATGCCAAAGACTGCAGTTCCTTTAGTGGCCCTTTGAGGCTGGTTCCAAAAGCAAGTCAACCATGTTAAAATGCCCAACTTCACAGCAGAAACGAGTTTAAAGCCCACTATAATTTTTTTCTCTCCCTATAGCTAATATGCCACTTCTTATTAACTCAAAGAACTAGATCTCTCAACCATGTTAGTAGTGTTGGTGCCTTTTCAAAATACAATCATATGATAAATGTCATTTAAGTGACTTTGAACATGACTTTTGACGGGCTGGTCTGAGTTTTTCAGCAACTGCTGATCTACTGGGATTTTTCCCTACAATTGTCTTTAGGGTTTATAGAAAATAGTCAGAAAAAGAGGAACTATCCAGTGAGTTCTCTAGGAGGAAATACATTGCTGATGCCAGAGGTCAGAGGAGAAAGGCCAGACTGCTTTGAGCTGCTAAGAAGGCAACAGTAAATAGCCACTCATTACAACTAAGGTATGCAGAAGAGCATGACAAATAAGATGGGCTACAGTGGCGGAAGACCAAACCAGACGCAACTCCTATCAGCTAAGAACAGAAATCTGAAGCTACAATTCACACAGGCTCACTAAAACTGGTCAACAGAAGTTTGGATAAATGTTGCCTGGTCTGATGAGTCTTGATTTCTGCTGCAACATTCAGATGGTAGGGTCAGATTTTGGTCTAAACAATATGAAAGCATGGATCTATCCTGCCTTGTACTGATGGTCCAGGCTGCTGGTGGTGTAATACTGTGGGGGGTATTTTCTTGGCACACTTTCGTTGTTGACCATGCCCATCCCTTTATGACCACAGTGTACCTATTTTCTGATGGCTGCTTCCAATAGGATAACGCTTCATGTCACAAAGATCGGACCATCTCAAACTCGTTTCTTGAACATGGCAATGAGTTCACTGTACTCAAATGACCTCCACAATCACCAGATCTAAATCCAAAACAACACCTTTGGGATGTGGTGGAAAGAGAGATTCATGGATGAGCAGCCGACAAATCTGCAGCAACTGTGTGATGCTGTGATGGCAATATGGACCAAGATCTCTGAGGAATGTTTCCAGCACCTTGTTAAATCTGTGCCACAAAGAATTAAGGCAGTTCTGAAGGCAAAAGGGAGTCCAACCCAATACTAACAAGGTGTACCTAATAAACTGACCAGCAAGTCTAGCTCATTTTAATATATTTCTGTATTAAACTGCTTATGGAGATTTTAAAAAAAGGATCACTAACATAACAGTAAAATGGCAACTGTACAGCTGGCATATTACAGTATAAAACTTATATTCTATGTGGTTCAGTAGTGTAATACCTTTCACAGTAAGAATGCGCTGCAGATTATACGGATTATTGGGGTTTTCTCTGTATTATTGTATGGTGTTTACCTTACAATATAAAGTGCCTTGAGGCGACTGTTGTTGTGGCTTGGCACTATATACATAAAAATAAAATGAATTCATAGTGTCACTGCATTTTGTTTTTTGTAATTCACTTTGGCATAACTGTTATCATACTTTCATTTTAACTAATCTATTTTACCTGTAGGTATTGTACTGTTTGGTTATGAAACTTCCAGAGAATTCATTTTTGGTCTGAGCAGCACATGACAGCTTTATCATTGCTTCGCCTGTATCAATTTCCTACATCTGATCAAAAAGAAAATTACAGGGAGAAGTCTAGCCTCTCTTCAGGACTCTTGCAATAAAAAAAAGAAAGTGTTTCTTCACAACTGAATGCACACGGATGGATTTTCTTTAGGACAACAATAAAATGGTCAAGGTTTTTCAAGCGCAGCAGCAGGGTAGCAGCGACATCATTTTTCTCATGAGGAGAGTGGCAGACCCAGGAGAGTTTTCAATATTCCCTTCTTACTACACCCCTTTCTCACTGCTGGCAGTTTCCCCAGCAAATCTACATGGCACAAGGTAGCCTCACAATACACCATTCACCACCTATTTGCTGTGAACAGCTCACCAATGATCCCCATCTTCGTAACTCAGAAAAACAAGTCTGTTTGATAACTTTGGGACACACCTTGGGATGCAACACACATAGAAGATGTACTACAAAGTCTCATCACAGATGTTAGGCACAAATGCATTTTTGATCGGCACAGCTAGCATTTCCTTTGCTTTAATCACCTTCAATCGTCACATGAAGGAGACAATTTAATTGAGCACGGAGCAAGGAATAAAAAGAAAGCACAGCCTAGAGGTAGGGAACAGAGGGGAGAAGAAGATGGAGGGAGGAAAAACAAACAAAAAGAGTACACAGAGGCCTATCAACTGAGCATTTTTGGCCTGGCAAGAACATTTTCTGTCTTCTTTGCTGGTGAAATGCACGGTAGGCTTGAATCACTGTCCATGGTGCTGAAACAAGCCACAGTAGTGCTCCTCTATCTGTTCCTACAAGCACTGTGTGTTTGCCGCTTCCACATATGTAGCTGGAGCACAGAAGTGAAACGTCAGCACACTGTGAAACACATGAGGTGCATGTATACATGCACAGTGCATGCCATCCCTCTATATCCCTACTTCCTTCACATAAGTCATTCTTGAAATTAGACTTCTGCATCTCAGAGAAAAGCTTCTTCGGCTGGATGCTTGCTCTGCTAAATCTGATTCTGTCTCACACCCGTGCAGTCCTGCTCTCAGCAATTAGCCAATTAGCAAAAACAAGGGATGAAGTCATTCTTTCCCCCTGGGTTTCTTACTGTAGTGCCACCCAGAATAACCCCTGATGATGAACACACAGGCCATTTCAGTAAACACACAGCGAGGCGGACTGTGTCCTCTGTAGCAAAACGCATAGTAAAGCCAAGCCTGCTGCGTGCAGTCTGAATTACAACTGGCTTCCCTGAGCCCCCCCAACTTCAGCAAACTGTAACCGGCAGAGAGGAGAGGCAACATCCCAGACTTCTTAAATGCAAATCACTAACAGAAGGAGCTACGCTTGGAGATGCGAGGGCAAACACAGCAGCCCATATTCCTTTACTGGTTTGCAGTGTCGTTTAACAGGGAGCGCACAGGGGACCAGGACGGTGTCTGCTGCTGATGATCACACACCAAAGTGTAAGAAAATAAAAGCTTTTTTCCCTTTAATTTTACTAGCCCGCTGTTTTAACCTCTACGACGCATCAGGTGTAGTAATAAGCCAGTGGCTGCTCACACGCAAACGTGCGCTCGCCATTTGGGACAAACTATAAATGAAAGGGAATAATGCAGTCCGGTGCAAAGCAGTGGTCCTTTAAACTGGCTGCTAATAACTTCGGAGTTGTGTGCGTATTCGTACACTCACCTCAAACAAGGGTCCGATTTTATTCTTCTCCAGATACGACTGGATTCTTGACTGTTGTAGAGACGCCATTGAGAAACTGTTGTGCCTCGCAAGAGCTTTCAGCGAAATGAATTCTTGAGGTGAGCCGGTGTCATTCGCCCTTCAGAAGACGTCTCGGCGACTTGAAATGTAGAAAATGTGCACCGGGTCGACTGCGACGGAGCCACGTTAAGTTCAGACAGGTTTGCGTCAAGTGCGGAGCGGGTGACTCTGAGTCCGGCTCATTGTGGAGGAGAGTCAGCCCGGGACCTTCCCCAGCTTGTCGCCTCACTGACTCTCTGCCACAGCGGCTCTGTGACAGGGATTACAAATCTTCCGCTTACTGGCTGCCAGTTTTAACAGCGCCACAGCCACTCCCACTTATACACCGGGCTCTGCCTAGCACTGTGTTTAACGTGTGTGTGTGTGTGTGTGTGTGTGTGTGTGTGGGCGTGTACCTCAAAATGTAAATTGCGCAACAATTCGTGTACTGACCAGAGTTACTGCGCATTTTGCTAATTACCATAAGAAAACAAGTGCACTCCACTGTTCATATCTAATTAGACTGCATCACCTGCACATTAATAAGTTAAAATTGCATATATGCCTAACTAAAGAGTTGGCTGAAGGTGGGTGCCTTCTACACCAAGATTACAACCAACAAGGCCAGTGGAAAACTGGTCATTTCAAGAACAAAAACTACAGAAACGTCCACTGTAATCAGCTTTAATACACATTTTACAAACTGTATACATGGCAGCATTTTTAGTATTTTGAAGGAAAAAGCGGGGGTCAGCTTCATTTTTACATTGATCATACAAAGGCATACAGTTTACATAGGAAACATCACTTTTTGTTTGCATAGCAGTGAGCTAGTCATCCACTCTACAATTACATGTATAATGTGTTTTAATCCTGAGTACTGTCAATATATAGAGAAAAAAAAAACTGAATATAGCCCCTAGCTCTATGCTGCTTTATGTTAATACTGATAAATCACAGAAAATCTTCATCTGCATGCGAGACAGTTTGACTATCAGCACTCCCCCCCCCCCCAAAAAAAAAGCTGTGCATATTTAAAAGTGAATAAACATCTTTTTGAGAAACACGCAGTCATAGCATGAAACAACACGGAACTGACAAAGCACTGAAGTCAGAGCTGAACAGAAGCTGACAAATTACTGGCTAATTTGAACAAATAGTGTGCCAAATTACACCCAGTATCCTTCTAATCATTTTTATTTCATATGCAAATAAAGCTAATACCATGAAATGCAAATGTCCCTCATAAAAACAAGAAGAATAATATGCAGACACTTAACTGATGGGATTAATTTTGTTCATTCATTAAGCTAATTTCACTCCCTTCACTCTGACACACTGTCTTGTCAGATGCATCATAGACTAAAAAAAAAAAAAAAATCTCAATGTGTCAAATACAAAAGTGAAAAATATAACGTATTAAAACACTATTTAGGGTTTACAAATTCTATTTACATATTTAGGCAGCTACTGTGGACATATAAAATGAACCCAATAGCTCTCTTTAATTAGGTTAGGCTATTGGTGGAGGGAAAGCATTGATGACTCAAAGATCCTCAAGACCTCTTCCTGGATGCAATGCATTATGGATCACCATCTGGGGGTGGAGGCTGGCACAGCTTGTACAACCTGATCAGAGAAACACATATGCAACATGACGCTTAATTACATTCAACCCAAGCAATGATTTGGTGCTCAGCTTCACCTCTCCAGGCTACGCTTTTTTGTTTGTTTGTTTTTTGGACTTACAGTACTAGAAGTGTGATTGGGGGAAAAAAACTCTCTGTACTGGAAATGTGCAATAACATCTGTGTTACAAAGTCAAACAATATTAAATATGCATAGTTTAACACCCCCCCAATAAATAAATAAATAAAATTTAGCATGTGTTATATGCACAAAATAAACTGTATGCACAATATCTTTGTTAAATTTGAAAAGACGTCTTCTACACACCTTAATCTAAAATATTAAGTGGTCAGGTGCATATTTACATGAACTTTGGACTGCGTGCATTCGTTAATATATTAAATGTAAAAACTGTCGTAATAGTTTCTGTACTTCTCCCAGTCAAAGCATGGTTTGTTCTGCTGCCTCGAACAGAAAACATTACTTTAGCACCACTTTCATGTTATATTGTCCGTGACTGGCCACTGTAATCCAAGATCACTTTCAAGCAGTATCAAATATGCTGAATTTTATTGGTGTTGACCCCTCTATTTCATGAGGTCTCAACATTTTAAAGAGGTCTGAAGGAGGTCAGGCCCGGTGGAGCACAGAAACCTGGATGTCTTGTTTGTCATTGTTTGTTTTGCCGCTAAGAAAGGCCTTGAGGAGAGCCTGGCTGCTTGTTGATAGTGTAGGTGTGCGCTGTGTTCCCATCTAAATTATGGTATAAAGAAAACTCTCTTTGCCAGGAAAATGTGAGAACCATTTCCATAACAAATGCATCAATATTTGAAACTATACAACTGCATCTCCTGAAAGATTATTTCTGCATAAGGGAAAACCTGGTCTCATCGCAATTTCCACATCATCACATGCATTCCTTGCAACCTAATGCAGCATTGCTGTTATTTTCTCTAATCTTGAGCATTAACAACACATAACTGCAGGATAAAGTACCACTAAAATGTAAGAGTCCCTTTCATCTAGAGATCAGCAGGAGTGAGATTCTATCTTCTAATGATCCTCAGAGGATGCATACATATTCTGCAGCTGTGCCAGCTACTTGCGCTGCAACACTTATGACATAAACCTGGGAGTGCAGTAATTTTGCTGCATGACCACGACATCTCAGTGTCTCAACACTAATCATCCGGCCACTTAATTATATCTGTCAATTTCACTAAAAGGTTCAAAAGGGCTGCCTCTCACACAAAACCTATACAGTATGTCATAGCCAAATGGCTGAGGCAGTCTTTGGCCTCCCCTTAAAGCTCTTGAGCACAGGAATCTCCCTTCTAATGTGACTAAAATAACTATTTGGCTCCAGACCTGCACAAAAAGCATGCACATGGATCTATAGTACAAGTACATGTATGATTTGAATCATAAAAATGAAAAAAGTCTTGTACTATCATCCCTATCACTCTGGGGTTGAAATTTTTTATTTCCAAGTGATGTAGTAGTTAACACATTTTGCACGTCACAGATCCCTGGTTCAATTCCTCCCTTTTATCCAGGTCCCAACTCAGATAAATGCAAGGGTTGCGTCAGGAAGGGCATCAGACATAAAAAAAAAACTGTTCCAAATCAAACATGCAGATCCATCCACTGTGGCGACCCCTTGAGAAATAAGGGAGCAGCTTAAACTAAAGGGTTAAATTTGGATTCTTTCTGATGCCCAGCAGGGTGACTCCTCTGGCTGGAGAAAATAAATCCACTTAGATAAATGTCTGGGAGAAAGTTACCCTATTTCTCACTTGTTTTATGACTTCAGTAAACATTTTCCTAATAGGATTACAGTCTCAAATGCTAGCTTTGCCTTCTTCAGTGTAGCAGGATGTTCACTTTACAAAACTATGGCCCCCATTTAGAGTAATGCAAATGATAAAGCAGGGTATATTCTCTGTCCTCAAGGCTACCCTTTGACAAGTTGCTGCTGTGTGTGTGTGTGTGTGCAGTGAACTCTGTTAGTCAGCTGGAGTCACGCCTACCTTGTTCAGGGCAGTTGTGCTAAAAACCACACTGAAACCACAGCTGCAGTGTTCTTTTAGTACATTTAGATTAAAGCTCAAATTTCACTAGCCAAAACAAAAGGTGAATAAATAATATCACAGTGACTAACAGAGGCATGTTACAAACCAATCTAGGCAGTTAGCAGTAGCTCTCCTCTCTGCTCCAAATATAATTATGTCATGTTATTAAGATGGCAACAGCCAATGTGCTAAAACTCAAACATATTAGTCAACATCGCGTGGCTACATCCATCTTTTATGTAGTCTATGGAAAGAAGTGAGATGAAAGCTTGAGACAAGATTCACAAGTCATTACAAACTACTATATGTACTTTGGAAAATCATAAAAACAGCACCCTCAAAAATCAGGAAACGCTCAAATTCTTTAATTAATGTTGCCACATGTAAACCAGTGGTGCTTGTAGTTTTACCTTGGGACGGATGACGGCGTACGATCCCTCACTCCCAGGTTCTTGGCAGAATTCTGAACTCTTGCCCCCTAAAAGACAAAAAGTCAAAAATTCAGGACAAGGACATCAGTTGAAATGCAGCAGCCACAGATAGAAGCTGAATATAACACCATAGAGAGATGAGCTTAAACAAAGCTTAGACAATAAGCCAAAGAACATTTCCGTCCTCTGAGTACTGAAGTTGAGTTTGCCTAAAGCTATAAAAATACGACAATGAGGAGTCTGGTTTGTCAGCTTTTAGACATAATAAATTGCTGAGGAGTATCATCCAAACTGTCTGCTATCTGGCATGATATGTGGTGTTCTTCCCATGACAGCTTATTGGTGTTTACTGAATCAGGAAACTCTGTAAGGTTTTGAGTTGGTGTTGATTTTAGTGGAGTAACTCTTCATGGATCTATGGTTTCCCCTCATCTTTGAGCAGATTTATTTATAATCATAAATTCAAAAACACAAGAAGCACACATTTCATCTCACCAGTGATAGTTTATAATTAACAAAATAAGATTCCCCAGCGAGAATGCTTTATGTTAAGCCTGGGGTGACTTTCAGCCGTCTGCGGGAGAGGAGGTACGGGTTCTTTTCTAAATATTGTATGTTTTGAAGCGTTTGTGGTGCATGCTGCATGTGTAGAGTCTAAATTTAAACTGCTGTTGCTGCCAGTGTGTAGCTCTTCTTTCTTTCTTTCTATGCATGCAAAAGAGCGCTGCAGATTAGTCATTGTCAGGAATTTTAAGCCAGTAGTAAAGGATCTGGAAGATGAGTAGGGTGTCTGTGCGTCCATGTGTGTGTTAGAGTTTGATTATGCCCAGTCAGGAGAATGTCTGCTCTTCGCTAATGTTCCTTCAGTCTGCTGGCTGTGCGCAGAGTCGGCAGATAAATGACTGCAGGGGGGCAGGAAGCAACTTAGGCTTTCAATTTAGAGGCAGAAACACCTGCGCTCACAAACACACCCTCTCTACTTCTGTGCTGCATGCACGTAAGCAAAAATACATAATCAAATCTTTTTTTTCTTTTTTTCTTAAGAGCTCATCAGCGTTTGAGCAGAGAGGGAGCAACCGGGCAAAAGTGCATTAGCCGACCTCTCAGTTACAACTCTGCCGTGCCCCATCTTACTGTCTGCTTCGAGTTACGTCCAAATAACAGGATAGCATCAGCAATTACCCGATGCCTATCTCGGCCATCCATTCTGATGCCTCCAGACAGAGATGCCCCCTAATGTCCCTGAAGGACACAGCATACACCAAAATACACCATACACCAAAACGATTTCAAAAGTAAACTAAATAAGTGGAATTTTGTTTTCTTGACTTTATACCTGCTCTGAAACTATCCAAGTACTGTGGCATACCAACATTACGAATACATGCTTTCAAATGATTATTTGAAGGTAATAAAAGCAAAACAAGGAGAACTTTAGAAATCAGAACTCACGCCCCTTTATATAGATTTTTTTCAAGTAAGTAAAAAGAACAGGCATCTACATCCACAACAACATCTACACTCACCCTCCACTTTATTAATTGCTCATTAATCACATGGCAGCAACTCAATGCATTTAGGCTTGTAGACATGGTCAAGACAACCTGTTGAAGCTCAAACTGAGCATCAGGATGGCGAAGAAAGGCGATTTAAGGGACTTTCAATGTGCCATGGTTGTTGGTGCCAGATGGTCTGATCTACTGGGATTTTTCCACACAAGCATCCCTCGGTTTACAGAGAATTGCCTGAAAAAGAGAAAATATCCAAAGCAGCAGTTCTCTGGGCAAAAATGCCTTGTTGAGGCCGGAGGTCAGAAGAATGGCCAGACTGCTTCGAGCTGATGGGAAGGCAACAGTAACTCAAATACTTGTTACAACCAAGGTATGCAGAAGAGCACCTCTGAATGCACAACATGTCGAACCTTGAAGTAGATGGGCATACCTAATAAAGTGTCTGGTAAGCGAACGTAAAGCTAAACAATGTCAATTCTAATCACGGAAATACACTAACAAAACAAATATGCTGATATCAACAGGTATGACCATGTTCCCCATTTGCTAGTAGTTAAAGTTTAGGCTTATTGGGACGGTACTGTAAATGGAAAAGTTTTCTACTTTTTCTCCTTTGCATGAGCACTCAAAGTGCTTTTTCACCCATTCTATGTCTAAGTGCTTTCTTGTAACATTCTCACACACAACCACACTCCGATGAACACATGAGGAGCAACTTTGGGTTCAGTACGTTGCCCAAGGCATGCAGACTGGAGCAGCCCGGGATCGAACCACCAACCTTCCAATTAGTTTTATCAATTACTGCTCTACCTCCTGAACTGCAGCCACCCAATGCAATGCCTTCTTCATAAATCAAACAACTCAGGATAATCGATCATCACAATTTGTATAATTAATCCTGGGTCTGCACCCAATTTCACGCCAATCCATATCACAGTTATTAAAATATTGTAGTCTGGAATACAACGGTGGACAAATAGGCAGACACTGCCATCAGCACAGACTAAAACACACATAATGCTAAATAGTATATTTGATTTAAAAAAAAAGAAAAAAGGTTCATTTGGTTGTCCATGAAACAAATGAGTTCAAATAGTGCATACACAGTCCTTCAATGCTTTATAATGAGCATAAGTTCATCCATGAATACAAGATGCTGCATGTAGTCTGTAGAAATCCTTTCATTTTTCACATGTTGACACTTAATAACGCACATCTATTGGCTGTTTCTTTATGTACTGTATCAGCATCTAAAACGGGAAACTTAATATTCGCCACAGCTTTAACAGAAAGTCAAATTAATTATTTATTCAAAGTAAAATATTTGTCAGCATGTTCAGTCTGGTTTATACCACCGGAGCTGATTTAAACAGCAGTGCTTACTTCTCTCTGAAACTCAGAGTGAAATTAATTTCTTACGGTTACTAAAAAAGTCGAAATAAGAAAAATATAGTCCCTTTCATGAGTGACAGAGCGATGCCGTGAGTTATTCTTTACAATTAGTGTATGTCATACACTATACTGCCAAAAGTATTCGCTTGTCTGTCTTCATACGCATATGAACTTGAGTGATATCCCATTCTTAATCCATAGGTTTTAATATGATGTCGCCCCACCCTTTGCAGCTATAACAGCTTCAACTCTTCTGGGAAAGGCTTTCCACAAGGTTTAGGAGTGTTTATGGGAATTTTTGACCAATCTTCCAGAAGAGCATTTGCAAGGTCAGACACTGATGTTGGATGAGAAGGCCTGGCTCAGTCTCTGCTCTAATTCATCCCAAAGGTGTTCAATCAGGTTGAGGTGAGGACTGACTCGAGTTCTTCCACACCAAACTGGCTCATCCATGTCTTTATGGTCCTTGCTTTGTGCTCTGCTGTGCAGTCATGTTGGAACAGGAAGGGGCCATCCCCAAACTGTTCCCACAAAGTTGGGAGAATGAAATTGTCCAAAATGTCTTGGTATGTTGAAGCATTAAGAGTTCCTTTCACTGGAACTAAAGTGCCGAGCCCAACTCCTGAAAAACAACCCCACACCATAATTCCTCAAATATTCAGTAGTGAGGTGGCATCCTATCACGGAACCATGCTGGAATTCACTGAGCTCCTTAGAGCGACCCATTCTTTCACAAGTGTTCGTAGAAGAAGTCTGCATGCCTAGGTGCTTGACTTTATACACCTGTGGCCATGGAAGTGATTGGAACACCTGAACTCAATGATTTAGATGGGTGAGTGGATACTTTTGTCAATATAGTGTATGTTGTATGGAGTTTGCAAACTTCCACACATCACTCTCATTCTGAATTATGTTGTCGGTGCTTGATGGATGAATCCTGCTGGGACTGGATTCTGTGCTGATAACCTTTTTGTGAGTAAGCATGACTCTAGAGCGAGAAAGATGTGTCATTCAAATCCTGTGTGATATTCATATTCAACAGATTCATCAGCTGTCTGAGAGCAAGGGTAGACACACACACACACACACACACACACACGCACACACACACACACAGCAGCTCAGATTCCCCTAAGCTCTCTATCTGGGCTGAACCATCTCTTCTCAGTGTCTGTCTAGGTCAGCAATGATGCAAGGTGAGAGAAAATGTCTCATTCCAGAATAAGATTTGCTCTTGTTAATATAAACAATAAATCCCCATACCTGCACTTTTCAGAATGAATGTAAAATATCCTCAAATCAAAGCCCCCACAATAATGTTTTAAATGTTTGCCAGATGCACACTATACAAGTCAAGGTCATACAGTGCACCTAGTTGCATCCTCCTGGCTGCCATCCCATTTCTCTGAAAGGAGAAATTAAATGCCTTTTGTCCTGCAGGATCTGAGCCTGCTGAGGAACCTCTCCTCTCAGTGAAAACAGCTACATAACCACAACTGACAGAACTTTCAAAGAAAGTCTGAGCCATGCACCAAGCTGTGGTCATGGTTGGAGCCTTAAAAAAAAAAAAAAAAAAAAATGGGGCGAATATGTGTATGCACTGAAAGAGTAATAGGAATTTCTTCCTTTCTTCCTCCTAATGCATATGCAGATAAACAAACAAGCCCCAGACTTTCAGCGAGCCTGCTTGGTTTCTCATTACTCTCTCATTTGGTCCGATTCATATTCTGGTAGCAGTGAATGCATATCTGATCAGTTTGAAATCAGGTAGGGGGTGAAAGAGAGAAAGAGGCAAAACAAATTATAATGTAGACAGCAGCTAATGATTTTTTTTTTCTCATGTGGACAGCAGCTAATATTTCTTTCATTACCCAAAAGTATACTTACTGCTGGCTGCCTTTAAAAATTGCATTATTACTGAAGTAATGAGACTCCGTAAGAAATATTGACCAAGGAAGCTAAAATGGCATAATTCTCTGTATTTGACTCGATGAAGCATACAGTTTGTGTGATGACTTTAGACGCGGAAACGTATAGTTATGTCTATAACTTCTGTTCCCTGAAGGAGAGGAACGAGGTACAACACATTAGTTCTTAGTTATGGGATATCACGCCCTCGCGTGTCCTGCTGAAGACACCTCTATTCACGCCTT
>JAVDPK010002258.1:51023-65394 GCA_034780415.1 Cichlasoma orientale | reverse complement strand
AGAAGTTAACACTTTATATCTGATGTTCTATGTCCAATATATTATTTAATAGTTTATTATTTGGTTGATCCACTGTTCATTAATTAATTTCCTGGAGTTTACCTTTAAACATTTGGCCATCTGTTATTTGATATAAAATAGATCTCCAACAGTTGTTTGTAAGGCTGCCTAAATAATCCTGTTTACTGGGCAGGTGTATGAGTTCCTATATGCTTTGGATATTGGTGGTGTCACTGCAAACTCCCAGACCGTCTGTACAGAGCCCACTTTGGGTTCACTGGATCTGTTTGGGAGATTTTCCAGATGAACCGAGGAAGATGAAGCCTTGTTCCTCTGTATCAGGAACCATTTATTCCAGGTTCTGTTAACACAGACTGGCTGCTTGTTCTGGTCCGGTGTCAGCGTGAAGTTTGAACCTGCAGTTTGTTTCTCTGAGAATTTGGGAATGCTTATAAACTTGACTGCAAACACCATTTATAAAAAAGTTTCCATTACTAGAAAGAAAATGAGACTAGTGCTGTACTATACTATACTAGAGTCCTGGTAGGGTCCTTGAACCAGGCTTCATGGCCATGAGCTGCTGAAATGTGATTTTCCACTAAGGCAGAAGGGATGCCAGTTAGCTCAGTGTGAAAGCAGACTGATGCTTCCAATGGAAGACCTGGTCCACCCATCCCCCCGTAACTAAACCAGAACCAACTAAACTGCATTCAGTTAAACTGCATCTGGATTACTGTGACTGAACTAACCAGACTAACTGAACTAACTCTGCTTCATCTGACAGAGAACCAAGAGGAGGTAGAGGAGGATGATGAAGGTAAACACTTTGACTTCCTGTATACCTACACTAATGTCAGCTGATTATCCTTCACACAACATTCACACATGCTTCAGACCTCCCATAACTGTGACCTCTGACTTCTGTGTGTCTGTGCATCAGACTCGGAGAAAGAGCCAGAGTACAGAGATGTGACCATCAGAGCAGACGTGAAGGTGAAGGACCTGTACGATGTGGAGGAGAGGCTGGGAACGTAAGGCTCCACCCACTCTCACTCCCATTTCCGGCAATGCACCTTGACCTCTGTAGAAGTTCTCACACTGTTGCGTTTGCTGGGCAGGGGGAAGTTTGGTCAGGTCTTCAAGCTGGTTGAGAAGTCCACGAAGAAGGTTTGGGCCGGAAAGTTCATCAAGGCGTACTCTGCAAAGGAGAAGGACAACGTCCGGCAGGAGATCGGCATCATGAACAGCCTCCATCACCCCAAACTGGTCCAGTGTATCGATGCATTCGAGGGCAAGTCTGACATCGTCATGGTGCTCGAGATGTAAGTGATCTTCTACCTGTAACTCCTTACATCACTTCATGTCGCCGTGAGGAGCAAGAGATGAGTCCAGCTGCTGATGGAGTCAGTGGAAGGACTTAAACCCGGGGCTGGAAACAGAATCGAGTCTATTCATACTCACACGAGAGAACAACTTTTTCCAGAACCTTAGAGGAAAGGTAGTTTGTAGATTGGTCTGAAATTGGATAAGATTGTAGGGTTGAGATTTTGTTTTTTAAGGATGGGTTCCACCACAGCATGTTTAAAGTTAGCAGGGATGTGACCAGAAATTAGACTGCTGTTTATGATAGACAACATGCTTGTTCCCACAGTATGAAAGACATTTTTCAGTAGTCGAGATGGGATAGTATTCAGGGGACAGCTCATCAGTTACAAGTGGCAGACTACATTGTTCAATAAAGAGAGGGAAACGGGCTCGAAGTGGTTGAAAGTGGCAGAAGTAGACGGGTGAGCAAATGAGTCGATGACAGGAGGGATGATATTTGACCTGATGTTAGCAACCTTATCAACAAAGAATCTCAGGAAATGTTCACACATCTCTCTAGATGCTACAAAAGAGGGAGTGTCAGGAGGCTTGAGAGCAGACTTGATAACTTTAAATAAAATATGTGGTCTGTGGTAGTTATTAAGATTAAGATTAAGATTCAACTCATTGTCATTGTGCACACAAGGCACACAACGAAATGATCGTTCCAGATCACTCATCCAGAGACGAGCATCTGCGGTCATGCAGCCAGAGACCGGCGCTACCGCTAGGCAATGTGGTTTAAGTGTCTTGCCCAAGGACACAATGCAGCGCAGGGACTGGGGCTCGAACCGGCAGCCCCCCGGCTGTAAGGCGAGCGCCTACCCACTGCGCCACTATCACTATTAGACAGGATCTCAGAGAAGTATTTTGTTTTTGCTGCTTTAACAGCTTTTTGATAGTTTTTTAGGGATTCTTTGAGTGCAATAAAAGACACCTGGAGCTTATCTTTTTTCCATTTTTGTTCAGCTTGTCTACATAGCTGTCTGATTTCTCTGGTAGCACTATTTAACCAAGGCTCAGGTTTAACTTTTTGACTCCTAGTTATGAGAGGAGCAATGGAGTCAAGGATTTCCAGGCCAACTGAACAGAGAAAGTAGGTTGTCAGTGTTTAAGTGGTAAGATCCATCAAAAAGCATGGCATGGTTACTAATTTGATAAGAGGAGGAAAAACAATCAGCAGTAGCCGGGGTGACCATGCGAGATTGATGTAAGGGTATATCAAATTTGGCAGGTTGACCTGGAAGTGAGCACTCAAATATTAATGTGATCAGAGAGATTTGGCTCACAAATTTCTATGTTGTAAAGAGACAAGCCACTAGACAGCACAAGGTCCAGAGTATGTCCATGTTCATGAGTCGAGCCTTTAACTGATTGAGTGAGATTAAAAGAGTCCAGAAGATTTAAAAAATCATTCATCAGCGGCATATTCGGGCAGCAAACATGAATATTAAAATCCCCAAGCATTAAAACACTGTCATATTTCGGCATGGTTTCTGCCAGAAATTCAGAAAAGTCTCGGATAAAATCCTTGTTGTATTTCGGAGGTCAGTAAACCAGAGCGCACAGCACCGGGGTGGAAATTTTAATCTCAAATAGCTGCAGTTCGAAGTGACAGTAGAGAGCGGGGTCACGGGCACGATCCACTCATAGGCGGGTTCCAGTGACCGCTGGGAAACAATCCACACCAGGTCCGGAAAGAGTTCGCTCAGAAGATCGCAAGGATCAGCTGCTGAGAAGGACACCGAGCAGTTTTTTAATCTTGCTGTCACACCACCGCGTTTCCCTCGCTTCCTGCGGTGTTTGTTAGTGGGAAGCCAGGATGGGCCGGGACGAAGGCACATTGGTACAGTCTCTAGCACAGGTGGAATATTAAATTCATGGCCTCCTGGGATCGGTTGGTACTGATCTTCAACAGTGGCGCTAATCTTTAGGAGGAATAGGCGATTGTAGGCCAAAAGAGAGGAAACATTGGTGAAAAAAACTGATGCAAGCAAAGCAAACACAAGCAAAGCAGGCAGAAGCTGACGGCAGGCCACGAACACCGGCGCCATCTTTCTTTCAGTGATTTTTCTGTGCAGTAGAGCTCTGATACGTCTCATTCCTTCGTGCCATGGAGTACTGTTGTTGTCTAAAACTACTGAAAACCCATCAGTGAGTCAGCTGTCAGCTGAACTCTTCCAGGAGGGTTTAATTTGCAGTAGCCTTCATATTGTCTGTGTTTTAGTTGTGATAATCACAGGAAATGCTCAGTGTTTATTACAGAATATTTCCTCAGATAAACAATCTAAATGAAGGAAACAGCAAATATCTGCTGACAGGATCCAAACTGATGGAGAGCAGGAAGAGAAGCATTTACTGTCAGCCTGGTTTTGTTTTTTTACCCATCCTCTCAGATCTGATAATGTTTTCTCAGCAGCTTCATTACTGCGACAACCATCATCACACTGAAAGGAAACAGAAACAGGCCACATTGCAGAAATATGGTTTCTATAACAGCCCACATGGTGGCACTATTGATACTGTACTGTTAAAGGCTGTAGAGAAAATCATAGAAAGATTTTGGACAAAGTTTCATATCTCTGGAGTTTGCCTTTTTTTAATAAAGATATTTAGTTTACTGTGATTACAGAGTAAAACATCAGAGACATAAATGTTGTCAGTAGTTATTAAGTCAGATTAATATAAAATAACAGTAGTTGGAGTTAGATGTGGAGGTGCTTTGGGTTTATTTTAACATCAGTGTTGTTCACAGATGTAAAAATAAGGCATTAGAATCTTTCTGTTGGTTTTACAGTTAAAACATTCAAATGTTGCTTCTGTTGTTCCTATCTCTGCCTTCAGGGGGCAGTATTTCTGCAGTTACAGCTATAGAACTGTAGAGAGCGCAGTTGCATCAAAATATACTGACAATATAGAATTGCATTAATAAAAGTTTTTAAAATATAAATGATTGTGTCATCTGCAAATATAGAAGAATATTGGAAATTGTAGCACTGAGATTTTTATGTAACAACACATGTTCTGTTGTGAATTTAACCAAAGACCTCCTTCCTCGCTCTGTCTGCAGGATCTCAGGCGGGGAGTTGTTTGAGCGGATCATTGATGAAGACTTTGAGCTGACGGAGAGAGAGGTGATCAAATATATGCTACAGATTATCGATGGAGTCAACTTCATCCACAAACAGGGCATCGTGCACCTTGACCTCAAGCCAGAAAACATCATGTGCGTCAATAAGACCGGCAGCAAAATCAAACTCATCGATTTCGGCCTTGCCAGACGGCTAGGTAACCCGTCATTTTCACTAAATACTTGTTTTCGAAGGGATATATAAGCCAAAATGTTTTATTTCCTGGGTTCATTTAGTTCAGTTAAACAGGTGTTTAACTGTGAGTGATAGTCCAGCAGATAAGCAGTCCATCTGTGATCAGATGTTTGTTCCTCCTGCAGAAAACGCAGGAACTCTGAAGGTTTTGTTTGGGACTCCAGAGTTTGTGGCTCCAGAAGTCATCAACTACGAAGCCATCAGTTACCCCACCGACATGTGGAGTATAGGAGTCATCTGTTATATACTGTGAGTGCAGAGCTGCCTGTTACAAATTGTGTACAGCTTGATTTGTCCTGGTTTCGTTTGGTTCACTTTGTCCTGGGTTTGTCCTCTCAGGCTGAGTGGTCTCTCTCCCTTTATGGGCGATAATGACAACGAAACTCTGTCCAATGTGACCTCAGCCACCTGGGACTTTGAGGACGAAGCCTTTGATGAAATTTCTGACAATGCCAAAGACTTCATCACCAAGCTGCTGAAAAAAGACATGAAGTAAGACAAAGTGTATCATCCTGTTTTCAGTCCCAGTAAAACCATTTTAGTAAGTAAACTGTGAGCTGGGAAAACTGAGAATTCAGTAGCTGAAAGTCTTATGTAGGAGTAACTGTGTTAGTATGAATAATCATGAAGTCATCTGTAGCTCATGTGGACACAGAGTATGTGAAGTATTCCTGATCCATCATCAGGGCTCGGCTGACCTGCGCACAGTGCTTCGAACACCCCTGGCTGAAACAGGACACGAACACCATGAAGGCCAAGAAGCTCTCCAAGGAGAGGATGAAGAAGTACATCCTGAGGAGGAAGTGGCAGGTAAGCAGCAACGTGAGGACAGACAGAGGCCAAAGAGTCTCCTGGATAATAAAGACACATTTATTCAATAATCAAACTTGATAAAGTTCAGCTCGGTAAATAATTCAGATGAAAGCAGACCTGCAGAATGTCTCCTTCCTTTCTGCTGTGTAGGGTTGAGGGTTGCTCTCAGACAGAGATCCTGATCCAGGATCAGTGAGTCAGATTTAGCACTGTGGAAGCGTCGAGGTCGTCAATCACATCGGAGTCCTTCAGTTTTCCACCTGTTGCCCATTTTCTAACCAAAATATTTCCAAGTAGCTCTTTTTGTTTATTTCACTGGTTGTTGGACCTCAGTCACTGCATCTGTCCTCATGTTTAAGAAGTGCAGGATTGGGATGTATACCGGCTACAAATGTATGTAGTGTTTTTGATATCTGTATATAGTGTTTTGATGTATATGTGTATTGATATATATTTTATGTATATAGTGTTTTCTATTGTATTTTATTTCATTCTTCTTCTTCTCTGTACTTAAGCTGCTGTAATGTGCAAATTTTCAAAGTTTTATCTTAAACAGTTGTGACCCCTGTGACCCTTTCTTCTGCTTCTTCTTCTTGTTAGAAAACGGGTCACGCTGTTCGAGCCATCGGGAGACTGTCATCCATGGCCATGATGGCCGGAGTCAGCGCCAAGAAGGGTTCCCCCACTGAAGGTAGAAAGGCCAGAAAGCAGCATAAGCTCTGTTTTAGTTACTGACAGCCTGCCCGTGGTTACACAGGCCTGCTGATGTGTGCTGTGGGAAAGTCAGTCTCAGCAGCTGAGACCTTCAGGCTGAGGTTCCTGTTCCTCTCTAACATTTATGGATCAGCTGTCTGATGTGTGTCTGTGTGTGCTTTCAGAGGATAACCAGTTCCTGGAGTGTTTAGAGTATGAGCAGAAGACAGAGTGTAAGCCGAGCTTCAGCTCTGTCATCAAAGACGTGGAGGTGGTGGAGGGCAGTGCTGCCCGCTTTGACTGCAAGATAGAAGGTATGTGAGATCAATATTTATGCCCTAACAAGTTCATGAAAAGCATTAATTCCTCTTCTTGTAAAAACAGAAAAACATTGTGCGGAGTAACAAGAAGAAAATGTGCTGCTAAAACAGGAAAAATAAGATGTAGATTTTAATAAAGAAAAAAACGGTTGCTGACTTCAGGTTATCCTGACCCGGAGGTGGTGTGGTACAAAGACGACCAACCCATCAAAGAGACCCGACACTTCCAGATTGACTACGACGAGGACGGAAACTGCAGTCTAGTCATTTCAGAGGTCAGAGGTCTGAATTTTAAGCTGGCTTTAAATTTCAGTTTAACTGGGACTGATATGAAGGTAGACAAGCACAGAAACCCATAATTTTGTGCATAAGAAGTGTCATGGACTGTCATTATTACATTTCGTTATTACAAGATTTTGATGAATAAATAATTAAGTCATCTGCATATAGACTAATATTGCAAATTAAAGTATTTCTATCTGTTTCTGTTTTACGTTTCCCAGCATTAAAACTTTGAACTGTTGCTGTCTGCTTATAGAATACAGTTTAAAAAAAAATACTGAAATCAGTTTAAAATGTAATAAATTCAGGATTTTAATGTATAAACAAAGATGTCATCTGCATATTGATGAATCACAATATTCTCGCTTTCTTTTTATTTGTTAAGTAAATTATTTCACTACATTGCACATAAACAGAGGACAGATTTATCACCAAGTTAAATCTGATATTTTATAATTTAATATAAAGATAATTTATGATTCACATTTCTGGTATAAATCTGCAGGTGTCAGGAGACGATGATGCCAAATACACAGTGAAGGCTGTTAACAGTCTGGGGGAGGCAACCTGCACTGCTGAGCTGTTGGTGGAGGTGATGGCTGGAGAGGAGGAGGAGGAGGAAGAAGAAGAGGAGGAAGAGTAAAGGAGAGACTGTTTGGACTCCCACAGGAAGAGGAGGAGGCAATATTGAGCAATAATCTGTCTTCCTCAACCTATCATACCCGAGCAACAAAAATTACCCACAAATAATAAGTTGTGATTGGAGGAGCAGGTGGGGAGAGTTTTCCACACCTGTCCTCACCTTCAGAAGCAGGTTTCCCTTCTGATTTAAGGGCTTTTAGCACTTATGTTTGAAGTGCCGTGCAAGTGCAAAGCTGCAGCCAGGTTAGAATATTTTTTGTTGTATGTTTTATAAACTGATCAGTGGTAATCTTAAAATTTTGGAGCCTCCCAGGATCATATTTATTCCAAAATCTAAATAAATGGATGAATAAGATGTGATTTAATGTCCTGACCTAAGCTATTTAATGATAAATAACTGACGTGTATTACTCGTGTCAGATTCCATATTTTCCTGGGGCTGAAGTCAGGATGTTAAATCTGTGTGGATGTGACTTATTGATCCATTTGGGGAAAATCTGCATCCTAATAATACTTTTTATTAAAGACTGACAATGTTGATGCTCCGCCCCCTCAGCTTACCTACTTTGCATACGTAGGTTTCAGCTTTAATTCATTGTTCTTTCTAGAAGAAACAAAACGCCTGCGATTTTCTGCCCATTCTTCAAAATTATTTAAACTCACTGCTGGATTTTTTTTTTTTCCGCTAATTGTGCTGTTGAACACACACACACACAGAGACACACACACACACACAGATACACAGTCGATTGCTTCATGCTGTTCCACAAGCACAAACACAGATTTATGTTGGATGAAACACCTGAAAGTTAAAATTTTCGGGTGTTTTTATGCTGAAACATCAGTCAGTGACTGTTCACTGGAAAACTCTGCAGATGTTAATATTTAACAGCATAAACTCTGTGATGTGTTTGATTAATAATATCTGAGAATCCAGGCAGAAAATCTCAGGATTGTGTTTCATTGATGAAGAGGGTTCAGTCCCACTTATAAACATGTATGCTATATGACCTTGTGCTTCCAGAGCTCCTTTTTTAAAGACTCATGGGAGATGTAGTTCCTGCAGCTGAAGTCAGTCATGAGAGCGTCCTGTGTGTGAGACCCACTGCCTGTGGGAGTCCAAGTGAGGAAGGCAGAGATGAGCAGAGCCGAATACTCACAGAGCTGGGTCACAGTGAAGTGACTTACTGTGAATAAAAGCTCCTGGTAGACGACGACTCGAGGCAGGAAGTAATTTATCGTGTTAGTGCTGAAGCTAACGTGGCCAAAACGGCCCGAATGGGTGTTAAAGAGGACCTGTCGTGCTTTTCCTTCCACGCTGTCAGGCTTTCATGCTGGACGAGACACGCGTGTACAAACACATCGTTCTTTTTCTGCTGTCTCACTGAGCTGACATCATCTCATCACTCATTTCTTTACACAGCTGCCCTCTACAGGCAAACAGCTCAGCTCACAGGCACTGAGTGCTGCCCCTCTACAGGCTTCCAGAATCCAGCCAATCAGAAGAAAATGGGCTATTTGGGAGGGGGGCCTTTCAAGAGACAGGAGATGAAACAGGAGAGACACCAGACTAAATTTTGTTGTATAACGACAATAAAGACTTTTCTGTTCTGTTATCCATCCATCCATTTTCTTCTGGGCAGCAGCCTAAGCAGAGAGGCCCAGACCTCCCTCTCCCCAGCCACCTCCACCAGCTCTTCCAGGAGGAGACAGAGGTGTTCTCAGGCCAGCCGAGAGATATAATCTCTGCAGTGTGTCCTGGGTCTGCTCCGGGGCCTCCTCCCTGTAGGACATGCTCTGAACACCTCACCAAAGAGGCGCCCAGTAGGCATCCTAGTCAGATGCCCGAACCACCTCAACTGGTTCCTCTCGATGTGGAGGAGCAGCGGCTCTACTCTGAGCCCCTCCCGAATGGCTGCACTCCTCACCCTGTCTCTAAGGGAGAGGTCAGCCACCCTTCGAAGGAAGCTCATTCCTGCTGCTTTTGTTCATGATCTTATTCTTTCGGTCACTACCCAAAGCTCGTGACCATAGGTGAGGGTAGGAACGTAGATCGGCCGGTAAATCGACAGCTTTGCTTTCACGCTCAGCTCCCTCTTCACCACGACAGACCGGGGCAGCGTCTGCATCACTGCAGAAGCAGCACCGATCCGTCTGTCGATCTCCTGCTCCCTTCTGCCGTCACTCGTGAACAAGACCCCGAAATACTTAAACTCCTCCACCTGGGGCAGCAACTCGTCCCTGAGCCGGAGAGGGGACCATGGCCTCAGACTTTTATTCTGAGGAGCTGCACCAAGAAGATAAAGAAAGGTTATTATGAACTGTGAATCATGCATACAAAGCAGGAAATGAGTAGAACAGGTCCGCTTTAGGATTTGACAGAATCCTTGATTATTTTTTTAATCTTAGAGGTCAGCACAGGTCACCCCAGAGGGTTTCTGGGTAATGAAGTCCTTCAGTTGTGTCACCAGACGCCTTAACGCTGATGTGAGCAGCTCTGTGAATATGAGGCTGAGGGTGTGTCAGAGGCGCCGAGGCGTTCAGCGGAGAAACGCTCGACTCTTTTCTTCTGTTTGAGCACTTTTCTTTCTTTCTATTTGTGACAGCAGGTTTCTACAGGGAAACGCCCGGGGCTGAAATCCACTCCGCCTTACACTGTGAGCCTTAAAGCATCACTCTGAAGAGCAGTCAGTGATTTTAGTTTGTTTTTTTAATCTGCAGCTGTCTGACACAGCGAGGGAGCCTGAAACTGCTGCGAGCTGCACAGATTTAAACTCCCACAAACGAAGGGACGATTTCTGGTTTCTGTTTCATAAAATCTTTCTTCACTGCCTTCATCTCAAATTAAAATTACAGCTTCAAGAGAAGATCAAAGTAATGTGGCTGGGATCTTTAAAATTACAAAGATTTGTTTCTCTTATTGTTAAAGATGTGATCACACTTATCAGAATTAAACGTCTGAGGCTTGATCCTACAAATAAAATATATTTCAGATTTTGACCCAATGCAGGGTCTTAAATTATTTACAGCTCTGAACATTGTGAGCTCAGTCAAAATAATATTAATATAAACATTTCTGGAAATATTCCGTTTTCAGAAGCGTCCACATCAGCGGGCGGCTTCAAAGATGGAAATGTGTTTGGCTGATTTCAAAGAAACCTTTGAGCGCTTCGCTGTGAATACTTCATAATCTGTGGTGTCAGCAGTGGAAGGTCGAGCACGGCTCGGTCTGCTGTCAGTCCCTCGGTGTGTCGCGACCCAGTTCGGGTGTCGGATTCGTGACTTTTTGTTGCACATTCCAGCTTTTCGCTCGCGCTCGAATCGGCTTCTTTAAAGCTTTGCGGCCTCGTTGAGCTTCAGCCTGAAACCAAAGACGTTAGAAACTCACCGTGTGTTTGTGTGTGATCATCTGCTTTTTGTCTCGAGGATGTTTGACCTGCCGAGCCCGTTTGTGTGTTTGTTTTCAGAATGTTTTATTTTTAGATTATTTAATGCACAGATTTATAATTATTATCTTTGGAGCATCTGTCTTCTTGAAGGTGTCGCCAGCACTTAATGTTGTTCACAGTTATTAAACCCAGACAGCAGTGGACTCACTCTTAGACTGACGGTTTTGTATTAGATGTATGTAGATTATATTTCTCTAATTTTTATAAATATATACGGTTTGATGAGCTGATGACATGTATGAGAACACTACGACTGTAGTTACTCACAGATACCAAATAAATTTTTATCACAGAATCAAAGTGTTGCTGTTTGAAGTCTGCATTAAATACATTTATCTACAGGTCTGTAAGACGTGTTCACAGACAAATATTAAACTGCATCATCCCAAACATCCAGATTTTATTCAAGACAACAAAATATGTAGAAAATTAATAGAGAGCCAAAATGTGCTAAAAAGGCTATTATTCTAAAACCATTTCTAGTAATAATATGATGATCTACCACTTACACAATACTGAGAGAAAGTAACCCCCCCCCCCCGATTTATTAGGTGGGGGGCTCTCCAAACCTACCTGCATCCTATCCACACATGGAGGAAACTAGTGGGAACCTTCCCAGCTGACCTACCAAAATTACTGTAGGAGCATCGAGGACTCATCCAGGAGGTCAATGAAGAACCCAGAACCACATCTAAAGAAGTGCAGGCCTCACTTGGCTCGGCTAAGGTCAGAGTTCATGGTTCTATAATCAGAAAGAAACTGGGCAAAGATGGCCTCCATGGGAGAGCTCCACAGAGAAATCCACTGCTGCCAACAAACACCTGGACGATCCCCGAGACTTCTGGGAAAATATTCTGCGGACCGACGAGACAGAAGCTGAACTTTGCAGAAGGTTTGAGTCCCGTTACATCTGCATAAACTAACACAGCGTTTCATAAAGAGCACCAACAGGCAGACATGGAGGTGGAGGTGTGATGGTCTGGGGCTGCTTTGCCGCTTCAGGATGACCTGCTGTCATTGATGGAACTATGAATTCTGCTCTCTACCAGAAGATCCTGAAGGAGAACGTCCACCCATCAGTTCGCGCCCTGAAGCTCACTCGGGTCACGCAGCAGGAAAATGATCAGAAACACAGCAGCAGGTCCACCTCTGAATGGCTCAGAAAACCAAACTAAAGGTTTTGGATCGTCTTAGATCAGACTGAGATGATTGGACCTTAAACAGCTCATTCATGCTAGAAAACTCTCCAATGTGGCTGAATTCAAACAATCCTGCACAGCAGAGTGGGCCAAAGTTCCTCCACTGTGATGGAAACACTCACTGCCAGTTATCACAAACACCTGATTTCAGTTCTTGCTGCCGGGGGTGGAACAGCCAGGTATCAGGTTTAGGGGGCGGGTACTTTTCCACACAGGGCGGGTAGGTTTGGACAGCTTTGGTCATCATTTTAAAAGTGCATTTTGTATTTATTCGGGTTATTTTTATCTGATATTAACATTTGTTTGATGATCTGAAACGTGACAAATATGCAAAAAACTCAGAAATCAGGAAGGAGGCAGAAACTTTTTCACAGCACTGCACACGACACGCAGTCCTGTGAAAAACTAAGCGCACCCTTCCTGCTGTCACAGGATCTAAGAGAGCACGTGTTTCAGTGTTTGAGTTTTACGGCAGCATCCTCTCCTGGCCGGGTGAATAACAGCAGGTTTGTTTCTGTGCTGTTCATTAATCTGGGCTTAAACTAAACTGAACTAAACTAATCTGAGCAGAAAGTGACAAAGATATTCAGTTTCATTTCTTCTTCTTTGGTTCATTTTCTGCTCTGTGACTCAAACTTTTGGACTTGATCAAGTGTTGGTTTAACACAAAGAATGTGTTAATGAGGACATTTTTTAAATGGCTGCCTCAGTTATGTGTTATAATTTCTCAGTTAGGGTTCTTATAGAGAACTGAAAATAAAACTGTGGAAGAAAGAACATCTAACTTACTAAAGTACAAAAACTAGGAAAATAAAAACTGACTGAAACAATATTGTAAACATAGAAAACTGTCTTCAGGTTTACACACAGACCAGCTTTGGGGGACTGTGAGGGGTGTTTCTATGGTAACGCCCAAGTCCTTCAGCGCTGCCTCAACAAATATACGCTTAATAAAAAAATACAAAACTCTGAAACTGATTTAAGCTGAACTCACACTCAACATTTTAGACAAAAACAAACTAGAACTAAGACAAAAATGAATTAAACAATAAAAATATGTGAAACACATTCAACAAAAAAGCTCGAGTTTAAACTATGAATGACTTGTGTGTGTGTGTGTGTGTGTTTTGGCTGCTGGTCAGTGTTTGTCACAGTTAATGAGCTCACCTGGGAGCAGCTCGTTAATGGTCTCTCATTAGGAGCAGCAGCTCGTTAGTCCGTCCTCTCAGGACAAACTCCAGCACAAACACTGTTACATCATCACCTGCTGTTTATCAGCTCTTTGACCATGACCTTCAGTCTCCTGGGCTCACAGGTACACATGCTGAATGGATCCAATCACACCAAATACAGCAATGTTTCTTCATCTAATGCTTTATATTAGTTTCATGAATATGTTTGAGTCATAAATCATAAAGTGGATGATTTTGTTTCTTCATACAGATGTTACTCCGACACATCCACAGCTGTCCATCATGTTTGTTCTTCTCTGTCATTATTAATAAAAGAAAAACTGAAGTATTCACATAATTATTAAAACTCTGACATTTGAAATTCAGCTCATGTGATTCCAGTTTCTCTTCATGATCTTTGAACCTTTCTCACCTGGACTCCACCTGTTGGTAAACTAAGCAGGCCTGATTGGAGCAGAAACTCCTGCCTGGATGTAGCAGCCGTGAGGATGAAGGAAGTGCTCACAGTAAATCTGCTGCCCTAAAGATTCCCAACAGCATGGTGGTCTCCACCATTCAGTTTGAAACAGTCAGTGCTCTCACTCCTCAGCCACACTGAGCAGTTAGGGGGAAAGGTGGTTGGGTACTTTATGGTCACTCTGGCTGAGCTCCAGAGAGCCTGTGGGAGAAACTTCACCCCACCGATCTGGGCTCCATATCAGACAGAAGCCTGTACTCAGAGAAAGATACAAGGAAGCACCTGAAGGAGTCCCAGGTGAAACTTCCCACGGTCGGGAGGAAACCCCCACCTGCTCACTACCATCTCAACGGTGAAGCAGGGTGGTGATGGTGGTTAGGGGTAAAGTACAGAGAGATCCTTACTGGAAGCTTCCTCCTCTACACTGAGGACCTCAGTCTGGATCAGAGCTCCACCTTCTAAGAGATAATGACCCAAAGCTAGAGCCCAGACCTACACCAAGCTGAACATCTCTGTAGAGACCTGAATACAGCTGACAGACCTTCAGAGCAGGCAGGTAGCCAACACGGTGCCCGCGGGCACCTGGTCGCCCGCATGGACCATGTGTGTCGCCCGCAAGACAAAATTGATTT
>JAVDPK010002258.1:28935-50923 GCA_034780415.1 Cichlasoma orientale | reverse complement strand
TGTGTCTCTCTCTTTTATTTTTGCTATGGACCATCCTTGTGTCTGGAATAAAGATTGATTGATTGATTGATTGATTGTAGTCACTGCCATGAATCCATCAGCTGTGCCGACTGAAGGGTTCGACTTCTAATGATTTCCTAATTAGCACTGTCAGGGTCCCAGACATTTTTCTGGCTGAAACCCTGACTGTGGTGTGTTGGCTGATGAGGCCTAATAATTTTAATCATTTTGGTGTAAAAATAAAAGAGAATTAATTAATTTTTACTGGGTGATGGACTTTGCCAGGGGCAAATATATATAGCCAATAATATGGCTGCTGTAGCTTCAATGGAGTAACCGTCCAAGAAGCCGGAGCTCCAGTTTGCTAAGTGAGATTCTGGGGTTTTATTTGGATGTTAGTGATTAGCGGGTTCATGTGTGTGAATGATGCTCCCACACAGTCTGTGATGTAGCTGGATAGCTAATTACTAATTATTGTCACTTCTGCTAACAAAAAAAAAGGTAAGATTGAGGCTTCAAATGCAAATGATCCCGAAACAACAGGTGATGATTCAATTCAGTTCAATTTTATTTATATAGCACCAAATCACAACAAACAGTCCCCTCAAGGTGCTTTATATTGTAGGTAAAGAGCAGCACTTGGTGACGGTGGGAAGGAAAAACTCCCCTTTAACAGGAAGAACCCTCCAGCAGAACCAGGCTCAGGGAGGGGCAGCCATCTGCTGAGAGGGGAGAGAGAGAGGACAAAAGAGACACTGTGGAAGAGAGACGAAGATTAATAATAACTAATGATTAAATGCAGAGTGAAAAGAGGTGACGAAATTAATTTAAATCTGGGCATTTTCAGATTGATTTTAATGATTGAATTTTTTTCTAAGTTAAACAGTTAGTTAATAATTTAAACTGTATCTGTTGATGATTTAAAGTTTGGATTTTTTGGTGGCTTTTTTTTTTTACCTTTAAACACATTTAAACCTGAAACCTTGACGTCCATTCATACATACACAATTTATAAACATATTTTTTACTTTTGAATTTTTTATTGTATGAAAAATAGTTTACTGTAAAATGTCAGAGATTTTCTCAGTTTCAAAGATTCAGACCTGCGGCTGACTAAATCAGTGACTGTATGGAGCAGTTTGAGGAGGATGATGGAGACGGTGAAGATGAGGCTGAGTTAATGAGCTCCGCTGAGGCAGAGGCTCATAAAAACAGCTGTAAGCCGGCACTGCTCAGCCTGCAGGATCCAGAGTTTGTGTGTTTAATGTTTCAGGCTGTGAGTGCAACACTGATCTAAATGTTTCTGTTCATACTTAAAATTATCTTAATTTAAACTTTAAAGAATGATGAAACAATGATTTTACTGTTCACACTTTTAACGTTGATACTTTAAACGCTCATCACATAAATCTGAAGCGTCATCATTTAAACTCTGATAATTAACACGATGATTGAAATCACACCTTAAATCTTAAAAGTTTTAACAATAATTTGAATCTTGAACCTTGATAACTTCCATATTTAACTTTTCATCATGTTGATACTTTAAACTGATCGTTTTATTATTGATCATCAATTTTATCCACTTTTTAATATGTTCACTCAAATATTCATGATTTAATTACAAGTACTGATGACTAAAATATTGATTATATATTTTAAGCTGTGATAATTTAAACACTGATGATTCTTTAAATTCTCTCATTTGTGTTATATATATATATATATACATATATATATATATATATATATATATATATAACACAAATATAGATATATATAACAATATATATATATATATATATATATATATATATATATAAAATCCTAACTTTGAAGTGTTGCTATTATTACATAATTATCTATAATTTAAATGCAGATATTTTAATAATGATGATTTCTATTTTAATGTTTAGAAGCAGAAATTTGAGGATGAAACTTTAAATTGAGGGTTAACGAGTGTGATCTTCATGTGTTGATGTTTGAACGTTGAGTTTAATCACTGGTTATATTAATTTCAGTTTTGTTTCTTGATTATTGAAATGATAATGTTAACTATCATGTGTTAACGTGTTCTGATTGTTGTGAAGGAAAAACACCTGAAACACTTTAATTAGCAAAATAGAAGATTTATTATATTAAGCATCAGAAAATATAGCACATGCACATGTGGGACTCAAGAGGAAGAGACAGGCCTGTGTGCTCTGTCTCTCTCACTCCTGAGCCCGTGTTCCTCTTTAACCATAACTTTTTATACTGCTGCTGTCTACATGTAAACAGAGGTGCTGTGGTTTGGCCTTCATCACTGTCTTGTCCAAGCTGGTTTTTCATCAGTGATGAAGCTAAAGCACATCTTCTCCCCTGATGTTTTAATTAGTCATACAGAGCAATCTTGTCCAGATTGATAACAGAACATGGTGACGTTGGTGATGGTTTAATTGTACGTATTGTGACCAGACCTCCAAGATAAGACCTCCAGGCCCTGAGACTGAGAAGTTAATCAGTCACTTTCTATCTGTTGTTCTATGTCTAATGTATTATTTAAATGTTTTTTATTATTTGGTTGATCCACTGTTTATTAATTAATTTCCTGGAGTTTACCTTTAAACATTTGTCTGTTTGTTAACTGATATAAAATAGAAGTCCAACAATGATAATGTTAAACAGTGTTTTAGTTCAAACAGTGTTTTTTAAGTGGTGATTTAAATGGTTATGATATAAATGCTGATGATGATCAGTTGAACGTTGATGATCTAATTATTTAAATGAATAATACGTTGATGTTTTCATCGATGGTGATTTGATGGTTTGAATTTGTTTCCAGCTGTTCCAGATGTTTCTGTGAGGACACGCCTCCATCGGGCTGTTGCGTCTCTGTTCTGTCTCCCATCATGATGTCAGCAGGGGTAAACGTGACCTCACTGCCCATCCGGGTGACATCACTGACGCTGGATGGCCTGGCCCAGCTGCCCAGTCAGCGGTTCTTCTTCTTCTTCTTCCTGTGTGCCTACCTGTTCACGCTGTGCAGCGACAGCCTGGTGGTCTACGTGATCTGCTCCCAGCGGAGCCTCCACCGGCCCATGTTCGTGTTTGTGGCGGCCCTGCTGGTGAACTCTGCGGCGGGCGGCACGGCGTTTTACCCCAAGCTGCTGGTGGACCTGCTGAGCGGAGACCGCTCGGTCCAGGTGACTCTGCGTGTGTGCGTGTGTCAGGCCTGGCTGCTGTACTCAGTGGGCACCTCCAGCTTCCTGCTGTTAGGAGCCATGTCCTTTGACCGCTATGTCTCCATCTGCCGCCCGCTGCGTTACACCGCTCTCATGTCTCCCGCCTCGGTGGCGGCGCTGCTGCTGCTCTGCTGGCTGCTGCCCGGCGGGCTGGTGGGCAGCGCGGTGCTGCTGGCGAGCCAGCTGCCGCTCTGCCGCTCACAGCTCAGCAGACTCTACTGCGACATCTACAGCCTGGTGAGTCTGAGCTGCGGAGGCCGTGAGACGCTGCTGAGCGAAGCCTACAACCTGTCGATCATCATAGCAACTGTTCTGCTGCCCACCGTCTTCGTGCTCTTCTCTTACAGCGCCGTCCTCACCATCTGCCTGAGACGCTCGCGCAGCTTCAGCAGCAAAGCACTGAGCACGTGCCTGCCACACCTGCTCGTCTTCTGTAACTACAGCGTGAGCTCGGGGGTGGAGGTGCTGCAGCGCCGCCTGCAGGCTGACAGCCAGCTCACAGCCTCCGTCCTCACCTCCATCCTCCAGGTGATGATCCCGACGGTGTTCAATCCGGTGGTGTACGGCCTGAAGGTGACTGAGATCAGGGCTCACCTGAGGAGGCTGCTGGGCTGGCAGAGAGCTGATTAACCCACCCAATCTGATCCTGAGCTCAGGTCTCCATTAGACTCTCCTGCGGTCCTGATCCGGCTGCTCAGGGACACACAAACAAGAGTTTAAATCTGCTGCTGTTTGTCTTTAAGAAACTGAGACCGAGAGACCATCAGACCTGTGATGGAGGAGCTCAGACCTCCTTTAGAACCCGATTAAATCACTTCACATAGAAGGGAAATAAAGACTCCATTAAATGCAGTGAGCTGGTATAATAACCCAGCCCCAGGGGGGCCACAGCCAGGGTACTACTGGTCCAGATACATGGGGAGGGTCACATCAGGAAAGGCATTTGTCATAAATCTTGTCCAAATCAAACATCATAATGATCATAAAGAATGAGATTTCTATACCGGATCTGTCAGGGCCCAGGTTAACAACAACCACCTCCAGTGCTGTTGGCCAATAGGGTGCTGGTGTAAAGTGTGCTTCTAACACAAAGGAAGAGGAGAGGGGGAAGGTGTGTTAGGAGGCAGTGAGAGAGAAACAAAGGCAGGAGTGTGAGAGTAGGGACTAGGACAGGTAGCTGTCTGATATGATGGAGAGAAGGAAGGTAGATATGTGCAGGAGACCAGGTGGAAGGGGAGCAGGGCCACGAGCACTGGAGGTGGGTTCAGACTTCTGTAACTACAGCATGGCGTAGATAGTAGGAGAAATGGAGTAGGGTAATCTTGAAGAGTATGTGAGCAGTGCTGAGGAGGTGAAGATGTCACGGTCCTGGGCCGGTGGCCCAGTGTTTTGTGTTCTTTTGGTTTTGTTTTAGTTGTTATCGCTGATTGTGTTTATTAGTTCTCTTTTGTTATTTCTAGTTCCTGGTGTTTCCGTGTGTCAGGTCTGTGTCTTTGTCTGACTTCCTGCTTTATTTTGATAGTCTTCTGGTCCCTGTCCATCATGTTCAGTTTTGCTTCCCCTTGTCTTGTCTTAGTAATTAATGACACCTGTGTTCCCAGATGTTCCCACTCCCCTCGTTATCCTTCTGTGTATTTAAGTCCTGTTTTGTCAGTGCGTGTTGTCGTCATTGTTTCCCTTGCTGTGTGAGTTCTGTTCGATTGCCCTGTTTTCTGGTGATTCTAGTTGAGTTTGATCTTGTTCTGGATTCTGTGCCTTTGGTCCTGTCCAGTCCTGCTTTTTGTTTGCTCTGCCAGCCAATAAAGCTGAGTTTGACTTTTCACGTCCGTGTCTGGTGTCCTGCATTGGGGTCCTCAATCCTGCCTGCCACAGCGTTCCATGACAGAAGAGTGTCAGACAGGATCAGGAGTTAAAGCTGGAAATCGAACAGGTGATCCTGGATGTAGTCAGTGCGTATGACCCACAGGTTGGAGGTCAGTTAGAAGAGGGGGAGGAATACTGGAGGAAGTTGGATGACATGTAGAGAGTGTCCCCAGGGAGGAGAGAGGGCTGTTTGGAGCAACTCACTTAAACTGAGTTGAATGTGAGGCAGGACACTAACAAAAGGATTAAAGGAGTTGTATTGATTGGCTAGGCAGAGAGATTGAGCTGGAAAGGATGCGCAGCAGGTTAGGATGATTAAAGAGCTGAAAATGCACTAACGAGTAAAGGTGGAAGGAACACTTTGAGGAGCTCATGAATGTAGCAAAAGAGACAGATGGAGGACAGTTAGTGAATCAGAAAGTGCAGAGGATTAGTAAGCAGGAAGTGAGGGCAGGTATGAAGAGGGTGGAGAGTGGAAAGGCAGGTAGTTCAGATGGCATACCTGTGGAGGTGTGGCGTTGTCTAGGAAAGAGGGCAGTGGACTTTTTAACCAGATTGTTTAACACAATCCTGGAGGGTGAGAAGATGCCTGAGGAATGGAGAAGACCTGGTACTGATTTTGAAGAACAAGGCTGATGAACTACAGGGGGATGAAGCTGATGATCCACACCATGAAGATCTGGGAAAGAGCTGTTGACGCTTGGTTAAGGAGAGAGGTGATGATGATCACTGAGCAGCATGATGGATGCTGAGAAAGAGTTCTGCAGATGTTTGCTTGATGGAGAAGTTAAGGCCGTTTCACACCGGACGCGTTGTGTAAAAACGACACGAAATGACGAATTTTTCGGGTGCGAACCTGTCATGCAACCTACATACACACCGGACACGTTTTTGTGAATAAATCATCCTCATAAAACGCACTGTGAAAGAAATGAAGTCAACACCAAGCGATGATGTAATGAGGCCCTGACGTTTCTAAACAAGAGAAAGAAGAAACTGATTCTGGGTTCATCCAACTCATGAGAAAGCAGCAGCAGGGAGAGTTTCATGGTTTGATCCGGGAGCTGAAGCTGCATCACGGCCGCTTTCACGCATATTTCATGATATCAGTGGGCAGTCTGAGTTCTTGTTGGCAGAGTTGGGATCACATGTGAGGAGGCACAGAATAATTTCAGAGAGCCGACTGACCCGGAGCAGCGTGTAGCTGTGTGTCTGAGGTAACACAATATGATTTTACTGTTCCCACAGCCCTGTATATTCAGTTTATTGTGCGCGTTTTGATCTATGAGCTCACATGTTGCTAATGCAGCGCTCTGATTGGTCAGATCTGTTTGTTCGCTTGCGAAAGTCAGAAAAATCGATCTTGAGCCAAAAAAATAAAGGCCGCAAAATCGTCCTGTGAAATAACGCGTTCAGTGTGAACGGCCACACTAAGAACAGGCGGGTCCGAAAATATTTTTAACGCACGAAACATTCACACGGAATTTACGCCTTCGGTGTGAAAGGGCCTTAAAGGCCTTCAGAGAAGGTCAGCAGGAGCTTCACTGTGTCTTTATGGATCCAGAGAAAGCAGATGACAGGCTGCTGAGAGAGGAGCTCGGTAAGAAACTCTGTAATTTAATTAATGAATTTTCTTGATTTTTAAATATGTGACATATTAATAAAATGACAAACAGTGAATTAACACGTCTAATGTAAAATAACGTGAAAACCAAACCCCTGAATAAACATGATTTTAAAATTATTTTTACACAAAGTAAAAATACAGTTTTTTATTTTTGGCTTTATTTGCAGTGTAGACAGGAAACGGGGGAGAGATCCGCGGGCAAATCGGCGACAGGCCGAATCCGCGCCCCAAAGCAGCATATATATGTGGTCGCCTGCTCCACCACTGACCCGGGTGCCCCTGTAAAAATACAGTTTAACATGATTCCATGAATACGTCGTGTTTATTTGAAAGATAAAACTGTTAAATTGTAGTTTATTGCTGTAAATCCATCTTTAAAATCTGACGCACTGAATGTAAGATGGCACAAACATTTTTATAATTTCACGTGGATTTGTTCATTAAATAAAAAATATGCTGTGCCGTTATGGAAGTCGTCACCACAAATATGTTGGGGAAAATTTTTATAATTTTTACTATTCCATCCATCGGTCTGTGTAGGCTCCAGGTCGTAGTATCCCTGGAGCTTGAAAAAGGCGACTGGACTTCTTTTTGTTTCTTGAAGACGTTTCACCGAAAGGCTTCTTCAGTTCTCAAACCAAAGGTGGAGAGACCCAGGTATTTACACCCAGTGGGCGTGGTCCCGTGAAGGTGGCTATGACCCTCCATTGTTCATGTGCATAATCACATGTATCAAAGGAGGCGTGGGTCATTACAATGGTTTCAGATTAAACCAATTTGGGACTTCGCTCCATTGTATCAAGTGACCCATTGAGGTCACCTAAACAAAGGTGTGAATGGGGGTTGAGGCGCCTGGGAAGGACAGCACTGTAAGGGGGGGAAAGTTGGTGACGTAATCCACCTCCTCTGTTCAAAGATGGTTTTTCACAGTGGACATAGATGCTTCTTTTACTCCTCTTTTAAACCATCTGTCCTCCCTGTCCAAAATGTGAACATCCTCAAAGAGTGACCTTTGACCTTCAGATGCAGATGTACAGCTGAGTCTTGTCCTGTCGAGGTGGCTCTTCTATGTTGTGCGTTTGTGAAGAGGCTGTTTGGTTTCTCCTGTAGAGGTCCGAGCACTCTTCACTGCACTGACAGCAGACACTACACTGCTGATCTTGTGTTTGGGGGTTTGTCCTTGAGATGAACCAGTTTTTGTCTTAGAGTGTGACTTGGTTTGAAGTAAACTGGGATGTCATGCTTGGAGAAAATTCTTCTGAGTTTTTCAGAAAAGCTGCCACATAAGGGACGATGATGTTGTTCCTCTTGTCATTCTTATTCTCCCTAGTTTGTGTCTGACCTTCTTTGTTGAGAATCTTGGCTGATTTGATCCTCCATCCATTGGATTCAAATGGAGGCTCCGCCCTTTATTTACCCGTTGCCATAGTGAATCCTAGTAGCAGCGCTCCATTGACGGTGGCTTTCTTTCCTCACTCACGCAGGCACTAACTCAGGGTGAACATACTCAGAGTTGATTGAACTAACCCTGATCAGCTGTGCTGGAACGGGAAACTCAGAGTATGTTTTTAAACTCAGAGTTTGTTGAACATGCTTCCTGGAACAGGGCCCGCTCTGGGGGAGTGTGTCTGCTCCAGAGCGGCAGACACACTGAAGTGTTTTAAAGGACTTTTAAAAACTCATCTTTATAGATTAGCCTTTGTTTAATTGTTTTTACTATTTTATGTCCTGTTGTGAAGCACTTCGTGACACCTGTCTTGAGAGGTGCTATATAAATAAAGTTTTACTTACTTACTTACTTACTTGTTCAGCAGTTCCAAAGCAAATACTGTGACATAACAGATAAGAAAACGTAACAGTGAACAGAGAAAACTGAATGGACTGAAAATTATGATCCAAAAAGAATCTAAAGATATCTACGCAGCACCGTGAGAGAATACATTTACATTTCCTGCACTGCTACACACTCAAAGTACACAAAAAATGTATTTAAGGGCTAAAAAAGTGGATTTTGCATGATTTTAAATCCATTTAGTTCAGTCTTCAAATCATTTCAGCCTCATCTTCACTCAAACATTCATATCATCTCCAGGATTCAGACATGTTTCCATCAGTGAGCTTTTACAACACGACCAATGATCGATCAGTGTGTTCTGTGTCTAAGAATAAGAAGAAGAATAGAAGAAGAAGAATAGAACTTTATTGTCATTATACATACAACGAAATTCGTTCAGAACAACCATCCAAGAGTAGGACAGACAAGACTAACATGGGGGAGAGGGAGTCTGCTAAAGCTTCATCCATATCAGTGTGATGTAACAGTGATGCTACAGTAAATGTTTCAGAGGAACTGACAGCTGCGCTCATTATAAATCCGTGACATCATCGCTATCATCGCAGACCGGTGGTTCAGGTGCAGCAGGAGGGGAGGAGTCAGAGAGAAACCAACTCTCTGGAGCAGAAACCTGAGTTTCCCTAATGTTAGGCTTAAACTCACAGCTGGAGCTACATCTGCTTCCTTCCTGTTTTTACTTTAATGTTATTGTTATCGTTTTTTTATGCCGACAGGGGGTGCCGTCTGCTCACACGCACTTACCGGAAACCTAATTTGCGCATGCTCAGTCGGATCAGCTGTTGGTCCGTTGCAGAGTGAGACTCTGAGGCACTTTTTGTTTATTTGTTTATTTGTTTGTTGTTTTATCCGGTAAACACGATGGCCGGCACAGCGCTCAAGAGACTCATGGCCGAGTACAAACGTGAGTGACGCAAGCCGCTTTCAGCCAATAGGAGACGTTTAAATGTTCGCTAGCAGGCTAAGCTAACAGCGCCACAGCTCTGCGCCAAACTCCGTTAGAAGTTCTGCCTGTTCGAAGTTTTCCTTCCCTCCGCGGTTATCCTGAAGTCCCCGCAGCACGCAGCGGTCAGCCTGATGGATATACGGGCCGTGTGAATCCTCCGGCGGCGGCTGTGTGCGCCTGCAGCTCCGGCTGAGGCGGCTTTCGGCGCTTATATAACGCGTTTGCGGCGCCACCAGAATGTTCTGCGGGGCTGCTCGGGTCTAACTTTAAAATCATCCGTGAAAGTGTCAGAAATGAACTCTAACGGTGAACATAGTGTTTACCTGCCGGGTACAGGCGCACCGGGACGGCTTCGTTTGTTCCGGTCTGAAAGTGATGAATTTGACTGTTTTTTAAATGGAGTTTGGTGCACTGGGGGCTAATGATAAGATTAGCCTGAGTCCAGATTCACGTTAGGCCTGTTATTACTTTGTGTGATAATAACATGAATTATGCACAGATAAACTGATTGATTAATCTGGTGAATCAGCTGCTCTCTTTTATTAGTCATTTTTTTTATATTAAATATCAAATATTTGCTATGTAAGAGTGTTACAGATACCTACTCACAGAAGAGGTCAAAGGTCACGCCCCTTTCTGTATTTATTTCAGAGCTGACTCTGAACCCACCTGAGGGCATCGTGGCAGGTGAGACCAGAACCATCTGTAACATGTGACCCTTCAGGTGTTCAGATGAAACCGGCCCAGCAGCACTGAGACGTCCAGAGCAGAAGACTTTAACCAGTTTGTGTTTGTTGTGCAGGTCCAGTAAACGAGGAGAACTTCTTTGAGTGGGAGGCTCTCATCATGTGAGTACCTCGTCTCCATGGAATCACACTGTTGTTATTTTGTGTTTGTATTTGTGTATAAAACAACAGAAGGGAAGTGAGGTGTATGCTGTAGACTCACTGGACACCTCGCTCATACCGGGTCGGACTGAGATTTCCTTCAGAGCTGCTTTGATTCTTCATGGCTCTGATTCAGCACGGTGCTGAAACATTCCTCAGAGATTTTGGTCCATGTTGACATGACGGCCTCACACAGCTGCTGCAGATGTGTCGGCTGCATCCATGGTGAGCGTCTCCCAAAGATGCGCTGTTAGACTGAGATCTGTGACTGTGGAGGCCTCTGAGTGCAGTGAACTCATTGTCATGTTCAAGAAAGCAGTCTGAGATGATCTGAGCTTTGTGACACGGTGTGTTCTCCTGCTGGAAGCAGCCATCAGGGGATGGTACATGAGGCCATAAAGGGATGCACAGCAGCAACACTCGGGGAGGCTGTGGAGTTTAAACGGAGCTCAGTTGGTACTGAGGGGCCCAAAAATGTGCCAGGAAAATCCAACAACCAGGTTCAAAGTCACTCAGCTCACCTTTTTGAGCTCCAACATTTGTCTGATTCGGCTGTTGCACCGATGAGTTATCACTTCAGTTGCCAGGATACGGGATGCTTTTCTTTTTCTTTCTTTTTTTTTAAAGCCTGTCATGTCTGGCAGTTTTTGCGAGCAGAATAGTGATCTGAGTGCACTATTGTGCCGAACATATTTATTCTCCCAAGATGAGCTCTATAGATTCTCTATAGGCTTTTCTTGTTAATGTTTGTCCTTTTTATTATAATTGTGTATATGTACATATTGTAATAACTCCAGAGTTGACAGGCTGATGAAAAAGAGAAGGAGAGAGAGAGAGGGGAAAAGACAGGGGGAAAAAAAAGGGGGATACAGCATGAGCAAACAACAAATACAGGATGATACGGGATGCTTTTAAAAGTCAGGACTAATAATGAAAGCATCTCCATAGATCCACTAATTATACTAACTGCATATTTGTAGTTTGAAAGTTGAATTTGTGAGATTAATCAGAGAACAACAGTCTGACATGGGGCTGTGCAAGTAATTGAAATTTGATTGCAATTTCAATTTTGTCTCCAAACGATAAAAACTGTGTAATTGATAAAAAACAATTACTATTAAACTTATTTTGTCACATTGCTCCGTATACTCTTAGCCCTGATTCATGCTGCACCCTTGAGTCTTTGCCTACAACGTAAGTGGCCAGTAACATTGCCGCCACTTACATTTGTGCAGGTGCATTATGGGTTAATTACTGTTAATTATCGAGCTGGAAATCTACATTGTAACCTGACCTGCACCTCCCGAGGAATATGTAATAACATCCATCGTGTCCCTACCAATCACGGAGCATGGTTCACAGCTGCTGCAGCTGTGATGAGTGACTGAGACCAGCAGAGGTCGCTGTCCTTACACTGAGTGTGAACATGTTGGAGAGGAAACACAGCAAGCAGCAGGATCCTGGAAACTCAAAGAACCGATGCTCGTTCTTCCTGAAATCTGGACACAGCTGAGGGCCACCAATGAAGCTCTGCACGTGTCGTATTTCAACTGTTTGTGTGTTTTTAACCTGTAATCATTTATTAAAGCTGCTGCGGTTTCAGGTCATCTTATACCATCCATGGATCCTCAGACCCTCCAGGATTTAGAAAAACTCCTTCCAGACCTGCAGTCAGTGTGATTAGACCGAGCTGTGGAGAGCATGTGAAGCAGCAGCAGTGTTTCTCCTTTTACAGCCATAAGCTGCTTTCACAGTGTTGGAACATGATCCTGGGATCAAATGCAGGTCAAAGGAGACCTTTCATCAATTCTGCCATACTCTGAGCAGCCACTGATCCCACAGAGTTTACCCACAATGCACTTCTTGAAGTTTCCTCCTGTGACACCCAGGGTACCGCTGCTGGTTTCTGCTGCTCTGCATCACAGACGTCAGACTGCTGCAGTTTGTTCAGACTGTGATGGATCATCAGTGATCCTCACAGCTGCTCAGAGAACAAAACCAACGGATCAGGGACGCTGGGAAAAGTAATCACAGAGCTCTGAACCTGGACCCGCCCTGTAACCCTGAGACCGCCGCCTGACTGCAGTAGTTGTGCTGAAGTTATTGTACAGAATCAGCATGAACGTGGTGTCAGTGAAGGCAGCAGCTTGAGTCACCGTCATTACCTGTAACTGAGCCTCTTGTTGTTGTGGATGTTGGCGTGACAGCAGCTTCAGTCTGCCCTTCAATTTAACCTGCAGCTCATTCTCCGTCCAACCGTCCACATACCTGCCGTCCCCCTAACTGATGACATCACTGCGACCACACCCTGTCATTACCTGGGTCATTACCTGGGCAGGTCGTCCTCTGAGCTGCACTTCTAGATGCCGTTTCTTCATGAGAACTCCTGGAAGTGAAGTAATCTGAGTAGATGTAGTTAGCAGTCACGTGTCCTGGTCTGTGATGTATACTCAGTTATAATGATGCAGAACACTCGGTCCGAACCATAAAATTACAGCGTAACAGTAAAGGTGTGGAGGCACCACTGTTTAATTCCAGGTGATGAAACCCTTTCAGATTTGATCAAACTGCTGGTCTCAGATCTGATAACACAACGTGCCTCAGATGAGCGTTGATCCTCTGCTGATTGGCAGCACAGATAGCCATTCGCAGTGCATGTGTGGTCAGTGATTAGAGTAGCTGGTGGTGGAGGAATAATCTGCAGACAGATGATCAGATCAGCTGACTGGCTGACCTCAGATCTGTGGTGTGCTCAGATATTCAAACATCCTCTTGAACTGTGATGACTCAAAAGCTCCACGACTGCGTAACAATCAGACACGTTCTGATACCAACGCCAAGTCCTCACGACTGATACCGATCGATGAGCGAGGCTTCAAACAGCCGCCGCAAATCGACCTGCAGGTGAGAGCAGATAAAGGTGTCAGGAACAAGGACAGCAGCCAACAGACTCCAGAACAGCTTCAGTACTGACTAGAACAGGTTCTCCAAGTCTGTGCAAAAATTCACTTCACTGTTGGAACCTAGAAGAGGTAGAAGATCTACAAGAACCCTTAGACCTACTCACCGAGTACTTGAACCTCCTCAAGGAGCTCTCCAGCCAACAAGGATCCACTTTAGCTTTAGTCTTTGTTTGAACTTTAACCCTTTTTCAAGCTTCAAGGTTCTTTTTCACTTCGAGGTGTGAGACACGCTGAGACCAACAACAGCAACAGTAGATAATAAAGTAAGACAATAAAATGAGTGTAAGTAAACTTCACTGTAAACAAAGTAGCAGCATTAAATGTGGCATTCACAGCATTAAAGTGAGCTGCATGTTGAATGTCCAGAGTTCTCTTTAAGATCTTCATCTCATCATCTGGTCTCGTCACTGCTGCCTGGGTTTATGTTGTCAGTATCACAAGGAAAATATAAGGCTGACTGCTGAAGTACATCAGTATTACCTGTCATCTTGCTTTTATGCTTGTGCAGCCCGAGACCTGCTCAAACATTATTGGTCAATAGGACTACAGACAGAAACCTGCAGGTTTCATATTCATATTCAGATGTGTGTTTATAGAGATCACAGGAACCAGGCTGGCTCTCAGGTGAAGTTTGCTGTGAGCCTTTGAACCACCAACAGAACGACTTCAAGCTTCAGTCGAGCAGATTCTCCTCAGAGCTCACAGGAGCCTCCTGATGGACCGCTATAGCTGCACGAAGCACCTTTGATGAGACATGAACCCCACAAAAAGCTGCACTCAGCCAGTTATTAGAGGAGGAAGATAAAAAGTTACAGGATCATTAAATCAGAGGATTTCAGACTGAGGGCAGAGGGACAGGTGTGTACAGGTGTTATGGGTACAGGAACAAAAACAGCTGGAGCTGCAGCAGGGAAACAGATCATGGAGGAGATTAAAACCCTTTAAAAGTCCCCGTGCTGCTCAGCTGAAGTAAAGCGCAGATTAACACAACATCGAGCCGTGTTCTCCGGGTTTTTCAGGTGCAGTTTGGTTCCGTGTCCTCTGATCACACCTGTACTTCCTCTCTGTGTTTCAGGGGTCCTCAGGACACGTGTTTTGAAGGCGGAGTGTTTCCAGCCATCCTCAGCTTCCCCTCCGATTACCCTCTCAGTCCTCCAAAGATGAGGTTCACCTGCGACATGTTTCACCCCAACAGTAAGTCCACCTGAGGCTGGCACAGGCTCCGCCCCCTCAGCTGCACACACAGCTTCTGTTCTCACAGGGATTGTAAAGGTTAAAGCTCCGTTCAGACTGGATGTCTGTGTAGAGACGGTGATTTGATGCTGATCCTCTTTCCCTCTCAGTGTTTTAATCCAGTGCAGGTAATTCCAGGTAAATCCAGCTTTTTCCCCAGTGTTTTAATCCTGTTTGGAGCCTCGTTCTCAGATTCTAGTCAAACACTTAAATCTGAGGCCTACCTCAGGTATGCCTCAGGTATACCTATTTACCTGAAGTAAGCAGGTACAGCTGTTCCAGTTTGGAGTGCACACATGGTTTCAGTCTGTTCTGAGAGGGAAACACCGACACATCACGGGTGACTCTTCATCACCTTCACTGCCTGCTGAGGAACAAAACCACACATCAGTCATGTGACGAGTCATGTGACACTAGGCTGCGTTGTCACAGTAACAGGAGAAACCTGCTGAGAGTCAGTTTGACTTCAAAGCCGTTATTTGAAGCGTTGCTGCACAGCAGAGCTACACACGCTGCTAGCATGTTGTTAGAGTGCTGTCATTAGTGCACTGAGCCCTGATGTCATAGCAGGGAGACAGTCTGAGCACGCTCAGTCCTGATTAGAGGACAGGCTGCTTGCTGCTGGCCCATCATCATCCTGCACCAGCATGGCCCTGAGCTGAACTTCCTGCTGCAACTGTAGCGTCTGTTCGTCCATCAACAGCCTGCAGCCGCCGCAGATGAAACACACGAACAAGAAAACATCCAGCGGGCCTGAAACTCCTCAGAGGAGTCAAAAAAAACGGGCTCAGGTTTCAAAAGAAGAGAAAAAATTAGTCAACTTTCTGAGCTGAAGACGTTCAGGTGCTTCAGCTGAAGGTTTACTCAGCATCAGCACTCTGTGTCGCAGCTCGGACAGGTGAGGGCCGGACAGGTGAGACTGGACAGGTCAGTCTGGGCTTTCAGCCTGCAGATCAGTGAGAGCATCACTGTGAAACAGAAGGAGGTGCAGTTATCTCGTTTCCTGAATTGTTGGAAGCTGAGATTATATTATATGATGATATGAAATCAGATTAATTGCTCGGCTCTCGTGTCGTGTGTAACAGCAGCTGATAAAAGCTGCAGCTGTCAAAGCAGGAACGACAGCAGGCCGACAGGAAGCACTTTGCACGCTGATAACGCGGCGAGATGTTTGATGGAAACTGATAACCTCGTGTTTCCTCTGAATGCTGCCTCACCTGACGGGTAAACATGTTGTTCTTCTGCACCTGTGAGGACTCGACAGCCACCCGTCCCACGCCTGAACCGTCACGCGGCACTTAGAACATCCTGTTTCCAAACATGTCCTCACTGCAAGTGTTCAATAAAGCTTTTACTTTCAATACATGAACTGGTTTCCTAAAAAAGTCAATATTAAGCCCTCAAAACACCAGCATATATGTTCAGGTGGGTGGATGGATGGATGGATGGACTTTGTCACTTTTGAAGAAGCCTCGTGTCTAAACTTTTAACAAATGTTCAGCAGAACAAAATCAGCTGTGAGCAGTGGTAATGATCTTCCTCCTCCTCAGTCTATCCAGACGGTCGGGTGTGCATCTCCATCCTCCACGCTCCGGGCGACGATCCGATGGGATATGAGAGCAGCGCAGAGAGGTGGAGTCCAGTCCAGAGTGTGGAGAAGATCCTGCTGTCTGTGGTCAGCATGCTGGCAGGTAATCATACACCTGTGTGTGATGTCATCAGGTGTGAACCACATTGTACCTGTGTGTTAACTCCTCCTCTGTTGTCCCCTCAGAGCCCAACGATGAGAGCGGCGCCAACGTCGACGCCTCCAAAATGTGGCGGGAGGACCGAGAGCAGTTCAACAAACTCGCCCAGAAGATCGTACGCAAGTCTCTGGGCCTGTAGAGATGATGTCATCAGCCTGCGCCCTGTGTGTGTGTGTGTGTGTGTGTGTGTGTGTGTGTGTGTGTGTTTACAACAATGTGGATAGACACACACACACACACACAGCGGCTGAGATGGACAGATAAATAATAAACTGATGGATGGAAGCCAATCAGAGGTCACAAACCAAACGCTATGTCATCACCAACACGATGACATCATCACCACCTTCACTCCGACAGCAGCAGCAGAAACGGCGTCTCCACCGTACCTCCTCTGTCTCCTCTACGGGACAATATTTCTCAATAAATTCATGAAAATCCAAATTTAAACTTGTTTTTTATGAGATTAGATGAAATCGTATTTTCTGCATGAAGTCGTTGGTGTCCCGTGGCGCCCCCTGCTGTGCTGTCAGCATAGAGCGGGCAGTCGTCTGCGTCGAGGAAGATCCGGTTTGAAGTCCAGGAAGTTTCTCATCGTTCTGATCAGTTTTAAGCTTCAGGGAATCAAATGTGTCATTTGGGATTGTTTGATGTCGTCAGTCAGACTTGATGATTTACTGCTTCTATTTCTGTCAGGAGGAACAGAAGCAGATTTCAGGTCAGTTTTCACACGGGCAGCTTGAAGAATGAGGACTGATAACAGTCATGTGACGCTCATTATTCGCTGTAAAGGTGTTTCAGTGTAACAGGGTTGCTGATCGGTCAGGCGTCTTCATGCGGCTCCTGTTTGTTTGTTCGCTGCTGTCGGTGTGAAATCGCTTCTGATCCGACCGTTTGAGACATGCGGACTCAGACTGGACGTCTGATTGGACAGAAGCTCTGCGGCTTCTCTCAGCGGGACTTCATGCACTTTATCTCTTCCTGAAGGAGGACGTCACGATGTTTCGGCCCGTCGCACCTGAGTTCACAGGTGGATCGTCTAAACGAGCTGACGGGATCATGGAGCTTTAGTTTGAAGAGTTTCTTTGAATTTGTCTGATTTAACAAAAATAAAAACTACTAAGGGAAGCGTGTGAGCTGGTTGGTTATTCATCGACCGTTGAGTGAAAATTGAGTTTATTTCTGAGGTAAAAGACAAACCAGGTCCATATAAATTCATTAAAGCTGCTTTTTATCTCTCAGCAGCAGAGACGTTTTTATAAATGTGGAGAAAGTTGGAAAGAGGAACCGGTAAAAACAGGTGTACTGATCTACTAAAGCAGCTAAATTATAGTCAGAGCAGCAGGTGAACCTGCACAATAGAAACTGAAAACTAGAAGCCAAAGTAAAGTCTGGGTTTTTATTCACTCAGTAAAAATGTGTTTCTCTGCTGCTTCTCAGTTCATGTTCACACGTGTCCTTTCTGTGGAATGAAAAATCATCTTTATTCCAATATTAGAGCTTTAAGGATCCTGCAGTTCCTCTGGTGTCCAGCAGAGGCAGCAGTGTGTCAGTCCCCTTAGACTCCCATGTTAAATAAACCTGTTTACAGCTGATACACAAACTGCTTTGGTCTCTGGAGGAGGTTAGTTTGCATTATTAGGGGCGTGGCCTCTCTGACTGACAGGTGGATAGTGACACAGGTGGCTGTAGCTGCTAGCTGTCTGCTAGGCTTCACCTCAGCTAACTGGATTCCCTGAACTGGACCTCTGTGTTTGTGCTGTTGGAGCCTTTTTAATGCAATTATCTGACCAATCATATGGCTGCTGTGGCTTCATTGGACTAACAGACCGTCCAGCAACTGAAGGACAAACAACAGAACTTGATGCAGCTTAACAAGAAGCGTCATTCAGAGCTCAACATCCTCGAAGTCTGACATCACGCTGTGTGATCAGGAACACTTCATGTGTGGAGGGCCCAAAGCCTCAGATTCACCTGCTGCCTTTGTGCTGCGGCCGGTTTAACGCACAAAAACCTGAGTCAGGCTCAGCTGCCTGCTGTGGGCTCACATACGTCACATTTCTAAATAAAGTGGCATTTTACCCAAGTATCGCTAAAGCACAAACATCTATAAACAGCTGAGATCACATGCAGATTTAAACCTGCGCTTATCCTGGATCAGTTTGTCTTAATTTCACTGTGACTCTGACTCACAGCTCACATCACCACCGTAAGAAGTCTGCAGATAAAAAGGAAGAAAGGAGGGAGCCGAGCGCAGATGAGAGGGGTCGGCGAGGGAGTGACGTGTGATGGCGGCAGCTTCCTGTCTGAACCTGCCTCAGACATAAAGACATGAAAGAAAGGGCAGCATCAGTTAGAGAGCGCAGACAGCCCCACAGCTCATACAGGTACTCTGATTACCTGCTGTGTGCTCAAACACCAGCACGCCCTCCCAGCACACTCAGGTGGACCTCTGTCAGCTCCATGTTCTCAGTGGACTCTGTTAGAGCAGCTTTGCGTGATTCACAGCTCACAATAATCCTACTTTATCTTAAACTGGGTCTCTGTACGACGAAGCAGCCTTAGGGCCACACGAGAAAAAGAATTTTAATTGTGCATTTTGAGAATAAAGTCAAAATGTGGAGATTAAAGTTGTCGTTTCAAGTCAAACAACTGCTGCGTCTGCTACACCCTCCAGAATGTCTCGTATTATGAGTTAGTGAAGCTATACTTCAGAATCGGCTCTAGTAACAAGGAAATGATTTCACTTTTAGTACACAAACACGATGTAGTGATCAGTATGAGGACGTTCAAGAGAAAGCTGCATCTGCTCAGAGGGAAAACACACAAACTGGTGACGGAGAGACACAAGGATACCGATGGTTGCACCTTAGTGCGGTACAGAGGGACGTGCTGCATCACGAGACACAATACGACAGCTGATCAGGTTGTTTCATCTACCCAAGACATTTTGTAGAGGGTGTAGCATCTGTGGCCGTTATTTGACTTGAAATGACGACTTCTGCATTTTTCTCAAAATTTTGACTTTATTCTCAAAGTGCACAATTTATTTTTTTTCCTCAGGAGAGCCGCCTGAAGCCTGAACCTCTGGCTCAGACATCAGTTTTGCACTCAGTGATAGTTCAGATTCCACTGCAGGTCAGCCACAGCTGTGCTGGGATTCTCCCACACTGAGCAGGTCTGAGACAGCAGGTCTGAGACAGCAGGTCTGAGAACAGGTCTGAGACAGCTGCGGGTCTGAGAACAGGTCTGAGAACAGGTCTGAGACAGCTACAGCTCTCTGGGAGAAAACATTCTGGTGATGTCAGAGGTCAGAGGAGAATGAGCAGACTGCTGCGAGATAATAGGACGGGAACAGCAACTCAGATAACGACTTGTTACCACGAGGTATGCAGAGGAGCATCTCTGAACCTTGAAGCAGATGGGCAGCAGCAGCAGAAGAGCACACCCCTCTGTCAGCTGAGAACAGGAAACTGAGGCTACAGTTCACACAGACTCACCAAACCGGACAGCAGCAGACTGGAAAAACATGGCCCAGTCTGATGAGGCTCGACAGATCAGGCGTTCAGATGGTCGATCAGCTCGGATCCATCCTGCCTCCTATCAGGCGTTCAGCTCAAACTCCTGAACCATTCATAGTTTTGTCACTGAGCAGATCTGGAACCAGCCTGATTATTTATGGTCAGTAAAGTTAAAACTGACCTTGGATCTGCTGCTAAGACTCAATCATATCTCAGCTGACATCAGGCTAGAAAGTCCCCATCACTGCTTACAACAGGTAATAAAGTTTCTTCTCTTTAATACAAAAAAAGGTGTGTGTGTGCGTGTGTGTGTGTGTGCATTCAGGTTTCATACAGCATGAGTGCAGACAGGTTTTCTTTAGAAACACTTTGAGAGATCTTATCAGATCACCACCATCACAGCTGACATTCCTCTGCTCACACACTCACACACACACACACTCACACAAAGACACACACACACACACGTTTATCCTCGGTGTTTCTGAGCACTCAGGTTCAGGTTCGAGTCTGAAACCTTGTTGACTGTAAACACTTCTTTAACCCCGCGGCCCCTCCTCTGTGTGTCTGAGGTCCTCACAGGCTGATCTCACTGAGACTTTTGACCTTTAACCTGTTACAGTCTCTGCTGCCGCTGTGGTCCTCACACAGATGCTCAGGCACACCTGTCCTTCAGTGCAGGTGGACATCTGCTGATGTTTGCTCGGTGATTGCTGAAGGCTGAAACCAGCGTCACAGATATTTACTGCTTTTCATCAACATGGTTTTAATTTTTTTACTGATATTTTATAAACCAAGCCGGAGGAACAGCACTCGAATATTTTTACCTGATGGAAGAACCTCCTAATACGGGTTCAGGTTATCATAAAGTTTTGCATAAACTAATAAAAAGAAGCTCCATGAGTGATAATAATGGTTATTTCCATGTTTCTGTGCTGAGCCTCCTGCAGAGTATTCTTCACTGCAGTATCAGTACTTTTAGCTGCACTGCACTCAGACGGAGTTAAAGGCTGAAGCGCTCCTGCGGCTCGGGTCACATGGGTGCAGTGATGTGAGCCTGAAAGGTCTCTGTGGGTTCATTCGTGTCTCTGCCTGCTGGATCGGATCCAGGCTCACGGTTAAACTGGGATTACTGGGATTTAAACGTCTCCCACATCAGCGCTGCTTTTCATGTCTGAGTAAACTGCAGCTCGCACACTCAGAGCAAAGTCTGTGAAAATAACCCAGAAACCCTGATTTTAATTTGACCCTCGAACTCTGACCTCATGCAATGCATGCTGGATCTTCTCCAGAGAGTCGCAGTAACAGGTTTTGTAGAACACATGAACGCATTTGGATTTAAAACATTTTGATCGCTGCTGCGTTGATGTTTTGGAGCCAGAAGTGATCAAACCTGGAAGAGAGGGTGGCGTGCTAAGTTATTACCATATGTTAGCTAGCGTGGTGATGCAGCTGCACCCACAGACTGAATGTGAGCGTCACACAGACACAGGTACCTGCTGATTAAACAACAAAGGCTCCAACAGCACAAACACGCTCCAGAGGTCCAGGTCAGGGACTCCAGTTAGCTGAGGTGAAGCCTAGCAGACAGCTAGCACAGCCGCCTGTGTCACCATCCAACTGCCTGTCAAAGAGGCCACGCCCCAATAATGCAAACTTTATTTAAACAGGTGAGTTATAAACAGCTGACCAAAACTGTTTCTGTATCAGGCTGCAAACTGAAATGTCAGTTTCTTCTCTTCATCTTTCTCTTTAATAATCTCAGACTGATCAGGTGACCATGATGGCAGCTGATGCTGGCAGGCAGGTGGTAGGCGGAGCTATGCATCACCTGAGGAATTCCTCTCTGGATTATCCAGTGACCCTGTGCAGGACCCCAGCCCTCAGCTTGGAAACAGTGTGCTGATACTGGAGGAGAGTATACCTGTGTGTACATTGTTAGCTGATAATGTGTACTGTTTGTTACTGAATGCAGTACTTTTTACAGTAACAGAGTATTTATGTGTTTTTTCTTTCATCAACAGACAGATGCATTAAACCCATCTTAAACTCACCTGTGTGTGTGTGTGTGTGTGTGTGTGTGTGTGTGTGTGTGTGTGTGTGTGTGTGTGTGTGTGTGTGTGT